>CAEFZY010025458.1:0-18186 GCA_903066815.1 Brachyrhaphis roseni | reverse complement strand
TTGATCAATTGTTGTGTGACTATGTGAAAAAGCCCAACCTCTTTTCTTGTAATCTTAATAAAAGGCAGTTGGGGACAAAGAGCCGACGGAGTTGAGCCCAGACAGTGTTTGATGGCGGTCCTCCGCGTCAAACACGTGGAGGACCGCTTTGCTGGTTCTCTCCCCTCTTCTGCAGAAAAGTAATTTGTGTCTCTGATTGATTCTTGCAGGTTAGGTACTAAAAAATAAACCTAACACTTGGAGAATGCGTTCTTCAATTACTGTTAAGCCGTTACCATTATATTACTGGGAAACAGTTCTAAACAACAATATTATCATTTATCACAATAACGTCTGTGGCCAGTTTATCATCCAGCAAAACTTGTTATCTTGACGGGCCGAGACACACGTCCAGATGTAAAGCAGACCAGACGCCCCTGATCTTTAATTGAGCAGTCCGACTCGATTGAAAATTAAATACACTTAATTTAGTCGGTTAAAGTCAATGTCGTCATTCGCTGGACTTAAGAATGTTACCAAAACCTTGACCAAGGTCAAGCTATGTTCACATCTTTTTCAGTGAATAGTGGCTCTCACTACAGTAATCACCAGGGCTGTTTTGTTTGCCACAAGTATGGGTTTGGTTTTATTATCCTTATTTTATTTTATTTTTTTTGGTTTATTTAGACCACTGATCCCTCTGGCAATCTGTCGCTGCAGACCGAAGCCGTCCCTCCATCATCCGGACAGAATGATGCGGTCAGGCGGCCGTACCCCTTCGTCCGCCGCCATCTGGAGACGCTGTCAAGTACAAACAGAAAGTTGGTGATTCGACACTTAAAAAAAAAATCTTTTCAGGTGACCGGTTGGCTGCCGCAGGAAACAGAACAAATGTAGAGTCCGTGGAGCTTTATTTCTGTAAGGTGAGAACTTTCATTTTTTTTTTTACCTTGCCAAAGCCTGCCAGCCAATCACCAGAAGTCGTACAATTGCAAGATGTGTGAGAAAAATACAAACCAGAGCATGAGACTAGTAGGTGCACTTTTCATATGTACGGAAAGAGCGGCAGCAGCACGAGAGCTGGCAAGAACGTCTGAAACCCATTTAAAGTATGACTCACTTAATGCATCTTGAGTGGACCGAAAAGCTGGGAAATAGATGTAAATGCACCGTTATCTCGAACGGGAATAAATAACCTTACAGCTGAAAGCGTTGGAGAACGAAGAGAGCTACAGCTCAACTTTACAAATCTACCACCAGAAACAACTCTTCTCCCAGTTAAAGGGGCAGCATCGTGTTTTCCAGCCACAAGGAATCATTTTATAGCACAAATAAGTAACTATGTTACCTTAAGTTGTTATAAAAATGCTGCATATGTACATATCAAATATGACTAAAAGGGAATTTGACTTTGTAATTTAACACTTTGAAATTGGGGCCTCCACCTCTATAAAGGTGACATATTATACAAAATTAGTATTTTGGATGATTTTGTACTTCAGTTTGGGTTTTTACTGCTTCCACAAACACCTCAAGCACAAAAAAAAACAAACTCCCAGCCGGTTTTTGGTGTCTGGAAAACGAGCCGTTTCAAAAACCTCTAGAACGTCACAAATCCGCGGGCACCGACCTTCACCTAGCAACCCTGCGGGACTGCGGCGCATTTGGTCAGCTAGCTTTACAATTGTTAGCTTGTTGACTTGCTGTCCTGAAAGCACTTGCTGCATTCTTTGCTGGTTGTGCAGGAGGCTCCACTTCTTCTTTTCAAAGATGTACGGTCGTGTAACTGCGCATCTGTTTGCAGCCATTTTCACGTGCGAGTGTAAACGCTGAGTTGGGGGGCGTGGCCAGCAGGAGCTGATATGGATTTAAAGTGACAAGAGTCAAAGCATGTTCTGTATCACCCATAGATCTATCCTAACCTGTTCAACGAAGCACGAAATAATGAGCATAACAAGAAGCTATTGCTCTGTCATTGCTACATCGCTCCTCTATTAACCCTTTAACATTTTTACCAGCGTTTCACTGACAATTAGCTCGTATAAAGGATGAGTAAACTGATTGATTGATTGATCTTTGACAGACTGATATTGACGCAGACATTAAAAATGCACGAACCGCCACCACAATTCACCTTACAGTCAATGTTTTGATTGAAATAAAATAAAATTCAATTCAATGCTATATTGTAAATCTAAATAAACTAATGGAATTGTGTGTTTTTTTTCCCTTCAACAGCATGAGAAAAACTGGAAAATGATTTTCAAGAAAAACTTTCTTTCACAAGACCTTTGATTATAATTCTTTAATGAGCTCCACGCAGCAGATGTGCTCGTCGGCCTCTCAGCGACTCCACTGCGAGCGGGAAAATGCATTTTCCTTGATTGTGAACAATAAAAATGAACGCCCTCTCAAAGAAGGGGGTATTTATAACGGTTCATAAATGGGGGAGAATTTAAACTTAACGACATTCGAGATGCGAAAACTACTGCGAGTGTGGCGAGATTAAATAGGACGGCTGTGTTTCAGAAATAAAAGGAACGAGGCTAGAATGAGATGAGGAAAAAAGAACATAATGGCTAGTTTGAGGGACAGAAAGAAGATGCATGGCTGAAGCTGCGTGTCTGGGTGCAGCGGGTCAGGCAGGTACCAAGGGCCCGGAGCATGAGGGATTTGTAGGTGACAAGATAGATTTAATAAATGATGCGGGGCTTGACAGGCAGTTAGTGGAGATTTATGAGTGAAGGTGATATGTTGGGAACTCTTAAGACATGTTTGTGTCATAGACGCTCACGGAAACCAGAATCTGCTTCTGCTTTTTGTTGGAAATTAAAAACAGAAATGGTCTGAAGTAACGAAATTGCACAAAGTCGTGGATCTGAGTTTTCATGTCTCCTTTTCAATGCAGTTGGTCACAAATTTATCAGCTGTGTCTTCTCATTTTCTTATTATCACCTTCCTAAGAAATGGCTTAAATAACAGCCAAAATATATATTTAGGAAAAAAAAATATATATATATATATACTTTTGGCAAAATATGAGTTGGGCAATTATCTTAGGAAAGTGACGTTTTATCGGTTTACAGTGCTGTTGATGAACAGATAAAGGTCCAATGACTCAATCCTAACAAATATATTATACAGTTAAAACCAGAAGTTTACATACACCAAGTAAAAAGAAACATGCAACTTTTTTTCATCATTGTCTGAAGCGAACTCAGAGCAACTTCTTATTTTAGGTCAGTTGGAGTTACTAAAATTATTTCAATCTGCTAAAGGTCACAATAATGAGAGAGATTTTCCATCTATATCTTCTATATCAGAAGTTCACTTTGATTCTTCAGAGTTTGCTAGCATCGCCTTTGAAGTTCATGACTTGTGTCAAACTTTTATGGGTGTCCTTCCATCGGCTCCCAATAGTTTGCTGGAGTTCTGACCCATTCTAGATGACAGAACTGGAACTGAGTCAGGCTTTTTCAGATCTCTCTGGGACTAACATCAGGAGTTTGTGAAGTCAAACACCTTGTTGTCCTTAAGCCATTTTGTAACCACCTTGGCTGTATGCTTAAGATCATTGTCCATTTGGAAGATGGACAAAGCTGCTGTCGGCCCCAACTCAACATTTACAACATTAGCTGTAGAAACACAAATAAAAGTACAAAAACACATCTGTTAAAAATACCTCGTCCTTATTGTTATGTCAGTCTTATGATTCAGATTTGAATCCCCCACTGAACAGTTTTAATAGGCCACTGTCATATTTTTAGTGATGGGGTACTCAGCTACAGCAAGTACCCCATCTTAAGTCTTTTTAAAAATACATGTGTTGAGTCTCAAAAGTTTGATTTCTTTATTTCCGGTTTGTGCATTGAATGTCTACTGAGTCTGATATAGACAGACTGACGTCTCAGAGGTATTTTGGTTTTGATTAAAATGCAGCTGAGTGTGAAAGGGAATATCTCACTCCCAGCATCCGAACTTGGTGGTGGTTTTAATTTATAATTAAACTTGTTTTTTGTTGTTGTTTGCATTGTCATGGGGAAATCTATGGGACTTGACCAAATAGAATATGAAGAAGATGATGAGGAGGAGGACAAAAAAAAACCAAGAAAGTAAGAAAAAAGGAAACTTTGTTGATTTTAATACGTTTTTCTCGGGTGAGTTAAGCTTTTACCAAATAGCTAGCTAATTAGCTAGTTCGGACTTTTGCTTATTACCAAATAGCTAGCTGGCTAGCTTGGTCTCTTGGTCATTACCATTTGTTTTTCGATAGCTGTTGAGAAATTGCTTAATTACTGCCTCTTTATGTTTGTTCACAATTTATCTTTGATAACATAACATTATGTAAAGCTCAAAAAGGTAAACTTCACATAATACTGCCCTTTTAAGAAGTTCTGTTCATGGTTTACCACAGGCCATGTGTGGGACACAGCAAGCACGTGAAACAAGGACCGAAAGCCAACTGAGAATCTCAAGACATGAAAACGTTTGTTCACAGAGGCTCAGTGTCACCGACTGAGCTTGAGCTGTTTTGGAAAGAAAGTGCCTGTAAATGTGCAAAGCCAGTGGAGACAAACCCCAATAGACTTGGAGCTGTAAATGAAGTGAAAAGTGGTTCTGCAAATTAACTCAGGCTGAACTGGTTGCAAAGCAAATTACTAAACGTTTGAAAAAGAGTCCAAATATTCTAAACAGAGTGCCGTTTGCTTTTAGAAAACATCATTCTACTGAAACGGTGATATGCTTTATAGCAGAAAAATGACACCATCAATTATCTCTAACTAAACTGTTCCATTTTAACTCCTCCAAGTGCATAAATATGGATAAGTCATGTACATATTCCATGTAGGATGCAGTGTGTTAAGGTACAGATGATTGAAAATATGTTTGGCGTACCACAGGGTCGGTGTATGGGACCTTTGCTTTTTAGCTTATTCGTCAGTGTGACCTTTGGGTTTGTATTTCTCAAGAAAAGGCAAATACTAACAGTGATTCAAATATTTTTGTTAAAGACGAAAATCTAAAATTAGTACAACAGTTCAAATATTTAGGCGTCATGTTTAATTCACAATTAAATGAAACAAGTTGCGATTAGAAAGTAATCGAATGAATTTTGTTAGAAAAATAGTCACTTTTGAAAGTGTAAATGTTTACTTTGATACCAAAGATGTAGGATAAAAAAAACAAAAAACAAAGCATATCATTGCATCCAAAAAAAACATGACTAAACTGAGACAACATTGCAATATACGAGGACTCCATCTTGGTTTACAAAATTATTTCAGGGCTACACTCCGGCTCTATTGCAACAATTTATTCAATAGAATACCGTTGAGCGAACAAGAGCAGGTTGTAGGGGCGGCTGTTCGATATCACTCAGGAAAACTGCTAAGAACCAAAGTTACTTTTTAAACTTCAGGGAGATTTCACTTCTCATCTCATCTAGAAAACATCTTTAAAAAAGAAATCAGCTCTTGGAAATCATCATCAACATTTCCAAGAGCTGATTAACATTAAAATCCACACATGTGAGTATGTGTGGATTTTATGGATGTTCTATGCATTTTATTACATAGTAGTGCTATTTTTTGGTTTCCGTCCTTGGTTTTATAATGTATTTTTTAACATCAGTCTGCCAATGAAACTAGAGATTAAAACATGCCACTAATGTATTTACATGTAAATATCTATTAACACGTTACCCAATTAAAAAAAATAAAAAATCAAACTTAAACTTGATGTAAATGCCTGCCTCATTTTTTTAGATTTTCACTTTCTAAACCTTCAGAATAATGTTTTTTTTTCTTTCCACTTCCTATCACAATTGTGACCTATTGGCAAAAACTAAAAACATAGTTGTGGTTGTAAGTTGAGAAAATATGAAAAGGTTATGAATAATTTTGGAAGCGTGCTCCACTGATATCTTCCCTTTTAACGCGGACATAAAAGCCGGGTGTTGTCATCACCAGCAGACCCGTGTTAACGACAACCACTGGTAATTATCTCAGCTGACAGTAAAGGAGCAACATTAACATATGCTTGCTGTAAAAATTAATAACTGATTGGCCACGACGCAACACACTTCTTCCATCAAAATAAATCAGTGAGGCTTCAGAGAACCGGTGTTACCCAGGAAACCACCATGTCTGAATGTGAGTTTTTCTGTACAATTTTTGGTGATAATGACACCCATTGCAGTTCGACGCTGCAATCAAAAATCCCCTTTTTCCTGTCCGCGCCACCTTTGTGCAAGAACTAAAAGGTCTCATGCGAACCATTTACGTATTTATTCGTCTCGCTGAAGATGTAATCGAGTCTGAAATAATGATAGTGTTAGAAACGGAGCAGGGAGAGTTCTGCATGGTGACTGTGAACCGCCTGAAACCGATTAATACCAATAAGTGAGTTCAAATGTAACATTAAAAAACATTTCCTGTCAGTTTTAAACGCAGGTACAGTTGCAGTTTCTTCCTGGCATTTTTTTATTCTTTTATTGAGCTTATGATTTTAATTGCCGCCACACAGAGTGACCCCATAGCGACTCACCTCGTTATGTTATAGATTCCTTTGTGATTTTTCCACACTTCTAAGCATGGCCACCCCACAACACAACATGCAAACTTATTAGTTATTCTGATTAGATTGTGCTCTACTTAACACAACTCATTTGGGACTCATTAAAGGATTTTTAATGAATAAAGAAGTGACTTAATGTGCTCCAGAAGTGACCTATGATGATTTAGAACTTCATTAGTACCACCAGTGTAAGCTGACACTGGCAGATAACCAAGAGTGGCTACGAAAGCTGTGAAAAAAAAAAAGGTTAAATCAATGTACATGAGCCTGGTTGTATTGTATGCACTGCTGCTCATTTCTTATTTTGTATGTTGTCCAGTTTCATGTCAAGAAAGAATAGAATGACTGTCAAAGTTGAATTCAAAGGTCCAATAACTCATTGCATGGTGCCTTTTTTTTTTTTGCATTTTACTGTGTCCCTGACAAAAACTTTAATTTATTGACGCAGCGTCTGCAGTGAAGCGGGCGCTGTACCGGTCTGTCGTGGTGAAGAGAGAGCTGAGTCAAAAAGCGAAGTTCTTGATTTACTGGTCGATCTATGTTCCCACCCTCATCTATGGTCATGAGCTTTGGGTCATGTCCCAAAGAACGAGGTCACGGATACAAGCGGCCAAAATTTGTTTTCCCCGTAGGGTGTCTGGGCTCTCCCCTAGAGAAGCTCATATTAAACATTAGCAGAATTTAGACAAAGATTTCCACACATTTGTAATAGAAATGCAGCAATAGATGTCTCCAGTGCATTGAATGCTGGGGATTGCAGTCCCATTAGTGTGAATAAAATATATGCCCAACATCAGGAATTCCCCGCACCCTCCTACTGAAGCAGAGTCCAAGCTGCAGTAATTGTATTTATTCTAGTAGGAGCGACAGTTGCTCTGAGGCTCAGGAACGAGGCTTATGTATGGCGGTGCAATAACTGGGATGCCCTCTAGTGTGGAGCGGGGTAGATGTGAACAAATGAGACCATTGTTCAAAGGAACGTCCCCTTAAGTAGCACACCCTGCGACTGCTAGTTCACATGCCACTTTATAAATCTTAAAATACCAAGAGTTATCTTTCATCCTGACAAATAACACAGCCCACCAAGGTGCAAATCACCGAATTCAATTACAGTAATTTCACAGAGCTTTTCTTTTGCACAATGAACCAGAAGGCCACGCTGCTGTCCCAGTGTGAACAGCCTTAAATGGAGTCCTTCAAGCTAATTGTCTCTGTTCTTTGATTAAGATGTAGTGTTTCATCGTGCTCTCTGAACTCAAGAAGAAATGACTTGTGGCTATGAATACTTGTATTCGTTAACCCCGCTGTCCTTAAAGAGGACTTACTGTAATGAATGCCTTCTGAGGACTGCGGCACGGCTCGGCAAACCTGACTTCATTAAGGGGCTGCAGAGGGAGACCAGCATTCGAGCCCAGAGTGTTGTATGAATCCTTGTTAGTTAGTTTACAATAAAACATCTTCCGCTTGTAACAGCCGTAATTGTGAGTGTCTCTTTAAGAGACTGTAATATTGCTAATGACGTCACAAGTATGCAACTCTGCTTTTCTGTAGAGAACGTGGAAAGAACGTTGCATGTTAGCTCCCTCACTAGTAATGTTTCGGGTTGTTTGGACTCTGTTTATTTTTCATGTTTGATAAGATAGCAGCCGTTCAACCGGGCTTTGCAAGGTTGGTGAAGAGTGCGTTTATTAAAGGATAACACTGTGGAAATCCCAGTACCAGTGTGGTTGTGAGTTTCTGCCGCCTCTTCTCCTCCCCTAAACACAACCCAAACGTTACACACTCATTCAACGCTGCTGCTAGCTGTGCTTGTTTTGATATGTCCAAACCTTCTGCCCCTCAAACAGACTGTTAGTCAGCTGACAAAAAGTCAAGGTCCCAAATGACGGGGCCACGGACAGAAGATCCCCCGTGGGATCTCATTGTCATTCCAATTACAACAGTAGACACTAGTGTTCGAATAAGGGTACGTTCACACCAGCCTTGTTTAGTCCGCTTTAATAGATCTCTAGTCTATTTCCCCAGAAAAAAGTTTGGTTCGCTTGGGGACGTGTGAATGTGCAATTGAACTTGTGGACAAATAAAAGCCCCACTGGGTGCAGTGGAAAGGGGCGGGGCCTGGAATGTCTCGTTCACATTAAAAAACAACTGCAGCAAAACTGTTTGATCTTACAGAGGTAAATGACGGGCGTGGAGCTCCGATAACAAGAGACTTAGACCAACTCACTGCAATTCTACTTTATATAAACCAAGTGAATGATTTACCTGTGAAAAGGGAGGATTTAAAAGCATGTGTACACTTTAAAACTCCTGTTTTTTTAATTGTTTTTACAATAAGCCGCAGTAACAATTCATACACATTAGCATTTTCAAACAACCTTTCAACTCCCACATGCGTAACTCGTATTTGGTCTGTTATTATCTTCTCCAGTCCCTATAGGTGGAATAACTGTTCATTACAAATAAACTTAAGTTTTGTCAGCGGGCCTGTGCAGAAAGGAAGCAACTTAGTGGTCATGAAGAAATGAGGCACAACATAAAACCCAGCAAGCATTATGTGTGAATGTACTCCAGGGAGCGCAAGAACGGTAACTAATGACGGAGCGTTGAATAATGAATGAGGCATCACTGGAGTGCACCTGGTTTAGACTTAATAATGGGCTCCTCGTAAAACAAATGGTTCTTAATCCTTAGGTACTATGTTTCACAAATGCAGAGCAATTCATCTGCTGACACCTTTGGTGACCACGTTCTTTTCCCCTAAAAATGCAGTATGGAACTTTTATTTGAAAAAGTAAAAATGCTTTTGTATTTTTTTACACAATTGTCGAAACTGTCACTTCGTGAGACAGATAACTCCTCTGCCTTCTCCCAGTGTACTCAGTGCTGCCTGGAAACAACCAATCAGAAGCGGGAGGCGGGTCTTAGCGCTGTCAGTCAGAGCAGAATGAATGCTAAGGCTAGTACGCTACACACTGACATTACCAATGTTGAATATCTGGGTGAAAATAATTAAATTGTTGTTTAAAGCACATTTTAAACACTATTTTTATATAATATTTTGGTGCCTCATTAAACTGAGAATGAACCATAAATATATCTGTGCCAACATTTGGACTTTACATCAACATAGTTCTTTTTAAATCTCATATGTATTATGATTAATTGTTTCTGTGTGTGTATATATAAATATAAAACTTTAGTTTGTGTTTTGTCACCTTAAACAGAAGTAACAAACAGCAGGTGTCTCTGCACGCGTTGCTAAAAGGTTGAAAACCAATAGTGAGCAGCAGTAACCGTCTTATCCTCGAGGTGCGTGGCATTTAAAACACAATTGTACTGGAAATCGATAGATGAGCTCAGGAACTCCTGTCAAAACGGCGAAGAAACACAAATCAAAGCTGCGCGGCGCATAAAATGTCATCCCCACTGTGCCTAAGCTCATTTTTGGGTGGACTACGGCCAAATGGAAAACATTTTGTGCTCTGACAAAAAAAACAGCGAAATCCTGTTTGGAAATCATTCTGTGCTTGAGCTAAAAAGAAGATTGATCACAGCGCTTGTGTTGATGCAGTGGCTGTTATTGACTTAAAAAGGCCATATATTGTAATCACTTCCCTTCCTGTTAGCATTGGGTCTGCTGTTACAGCACTATCAGGTAAATAAATATACGCTCTAAATGACTGCTTTCATATTTTATACATGACTGTATCACTTATAACAAATGCCACCTCAATATAGAATACATTTTTCAAGGATCTCTATATTTACAGCACAAGTAGTACAATGAGTGAGTTGGATTTTAAGAGTTTGTTGTTATTTATACAAATAATTAAAAGAAGAAAAGCATTACACCCATCACTCAAGTTTTACCTAAAATTGAGGTTAAAATCCATGCAGATAATTTTTTTTTTTTTTTGCTCAATCACTTTCTATCGTTACATCATGAACTGAACCGAAGCGAGTGAGAACAGCACACTGCAAAAACACCAAACGTTTCTCGTCTGGTTTATTGTCCAAATAACTTAGTTTTGTCTTATTTCAAGTGTTGTAACTCACAAGTAACTTTTCAGACGCCCGTTTAGAGTCAATGATTCTTTAATATTGTTAAAAAGTCCTTGTTCTATTTGCAGATTGTTTCACTTGTAACATGGGAAAAATGTCTTGTTATAAGTGAAAAAATCAGCCAGTGGAGCTGGTACTTTTTCCATAAATATTAAGGAATTATTTAGTTAGCATAAGCTCATATATCTTGCTGAAAAGTTACTTTTAAGTAACTTTTGTCTTATTTCAAGTGTACAGAGATATTTAGACAAGAAACTAAACAATAATACTTGGTAAGATTTAGTGTTTTTGTATATCACATTTCAGCAAGGCAGTTCTTAACATGAGAAAAACAAAAACAAGCAACAAACCTAACATGTCAGATGCCATCATCAAAATCATCAAGAGTAATCATCATAAAATATGCATCAAATGTGTCAAACTATGTCACAGTGTTTCATTAATCAAAGACAACTCAAAGTAAAAAAATGGGATTTTAGCCTAGATTTGAAGGAACGCAACGTTTCAGATGTTTTACAGTCTTCTGGAAGTTTGTCGCAGATTAAAAATGAAAAGCTGAATTCTGATTCTCCGTGTTTGGTTCTGGGGATACAGAGCAGAACCAGAAGACCTGAGAGGTCTGGAAGGTTGATACAACAGCAGCAGATCTTTAGTGTATTTTGTTGCTGAGCCGTTCAGTGGTTTTAAAGGTTCCATCGTTCTGGATCACCTGCAGCTGTCTAATTTTTAGGCAACTAAAGACAAACACCTGGATGAGTTTCTCTAGGTCTCGCTGAGACATTAGTCCTTTAATCCCGAAAATGTTCTTCAGGTGGTAGAAGACTGACTTTGTAACTGTCTTTATGTGATTCTGAAGGTTCAGGTCTCAGTCCACGTTCAGATGATGTTGTAATCCTTCTCCAAGTGGACAGATGTGAATGATTGAGATTTTCTTTGGACAACTTCATATAGACGGGACGTATGCAGGGATTCTACTTGTCTACAGACAAGCTCAACTCAACTGGACTGATCCCAGTTACTGTAACTCATCAACAAAATCTAAAATATTTAAGTGAGATTTTAAAAAAAGCATAACCATGTGTGCTATTTGCAATAAGCAGCTGGAGAACCATGACAAAAACCAATACAAACTCCAAATATGAAGCCAAAATCCAAATTTAAGAAGTTCGTTATGCGAGATGACAGTAATAACCACCATGTGCAACGCACCTAAATTATCCCAAGCTATTATCTAAAGCTGATTGTACCCTAGGAACACATTGGTGGCTGGTGTCCTCAGTACGGCGCATGCAGAGACTTTGGCATGACACGCTGGGGAAGAGGAGATAAAATGAGCAACTCTTCAAATGAATTTCACTCTACCTCCTGGGTGACAACTCTGAAAAAAAAAAAAAAAGAGACTACTGGTGAAGGTTTTGCCCCCCCTCTCCAAATCTTTCAATAACCTTTCAGAATCTTGAAGCATCTTTGCAAAATCTCTCTAATAAACCGTGCCTCTCAGCCGCGTCCTTGTTTGGGATGCATCAACACAACATCTTCCCTGTGGTCCAGCGAGTTGTTTTTGGCCTAATTAACCGACTTAGATGCTATTCGAGGCCAAGATTAAATGATATCTCTCGTGCTGTGCCAGCAGTCAGCCTCATTTGTCTTCGGGATGCAGCATTCGCCGTTTAAGCGAAGGGTAGCGGAACAAAACGCCGGGCCGGGCCGGGCCGGGCCAGAGCGTCAAAAGACAGGAACTCATCAGAATTCTATCATGAAAGAGGACATGTGCGTTTTGAGGAGCGGTTTATAAAAACCCATGAAGTTCCTGTCAGGAAACTTCCTCCTGGGTGCGACTGAGGACACGATTCCTTAGCCAGGTTCCTGTTGTTGTAGCTAATTAAAGGGCAGGACAAAACGCACAGCTTCCAACATCCACTCTGTACAATTAAAAAGATTTGCACGAACTACTCATCCTGAAAATGTCGGCTTGCAATAAATGTTTTCCTTTCATTTTTGGGGGGGGGTAAAGTGAATTAATCAGCAGCTCAAATTGTGTGTCCGTCAAACACTTGAGTAATGAATAAGTAATTCAGGTGTTTGTTCTCCTGAAGGAGGACGGAAATCAATCGGAGTGACTGTCAAAACGAGGCCGTATCACTCACTGACAGAGGATGGGAGAGCGATCAATACGTCAGCTTTACCGCTAAATCAGTAGAAGATATCCATCTTCAGCCGGGCCTTTTTGACAAATGATGTGTAAGACACATTTTGGACCAAGCCAGTAATGTTTCCAAAAGCCCTTTGACTTGTCAAGTTGACAGCAGAGTCCCTCGAATCCACTGAAGTCCAGTTCAATGAGCGCCGTTAAAACTCTGCTGCGTAGAGCAAGAAATGATGTTCGCTTTCACGCACCACTGCTTAGTTCTACGCTGAAACATTGATGCAAGACTGAAAAGAGTTTAGCTATGCTAAGCTAATAACGTGTAATAATTGTATTTCTGAATCTAAAAGGCGGTTCACCATACCGACATGGCAGAAACAGTTGCAGACAGTGTTCCTGCATGACGCTTGAGATCTAACTGGAAAATGATCTATTCTACACAAACGGCTGAATAGAAGCAGAGCTTCGTGCTAGCATGACCAAATTTGCTAAAATGCAAATTTTTGTTTTTGTTTAGAGCTTCAGCGTTTTTGCTAAAGCACAGTTGGTTTTTGGGATAAATTACAAAGCGCTGAGCTATTTATTATTGTCTGTTTTATCAGCTGCTAGGAGTTCTTCAGACTGTCAGAAGTTTATACTCACGCTCTTATTTTAAAGCGGGGTGGAGACTGTTTTAGCAGTTTCAATTTTGCATATTTTGAATATCAAATATGATACTTTATATTGCTACACTGTGTTAAACCCTTTACAAACTTGTATTCTCATTATAGTTTGAAATGTTTCAGTTAAGGATAAGATGAATTACCCTGTTTGCGTACAACAGTTAGAGAAGGAGCGCAAATTGTGGCAGAACAGGATGCAGCTGGTTTTAGCAACAGTAAAACACACCCAAGAGTGGAGTGTTTTTTACAGGAGAGGATTTAACAGGTAGAGTTTGTGTGTCTGGGAATGGTTAGAGGGGTTCGCAATGTCTCGGGGTGCGAAGATGAGAGATAAAAGTATGAAGTCCTCACTCTCACACTGAGGCACGACCTCCTCCTGCAGGGACTTGTTGCTGTTTGTGTTGGTGGGTGAGTTGTGTCTCCACTTGGCCAAATGTATTGATTTAATAAATGTCTTGTGAGTGATTTTACATTCTGGTTTGTGACCCGGGTAGAGAGACGTGGTTTTGAAGCGATGGTTGTTTCTGTCTCTCAACGAGGGCCAGATTCAAACAACTGACCAAACAACGGTGTTGTAAATTTGGATGGGTGAATGATCTGAGTCTCACAGAGCATAGTATCAAAACTGACTGTTGGTGCAAATCAGGAAAACATGTAATTTCAATAATATTGCAGAATATTGCATGGACAATTTTTGAATAAACCCACATTTCCTGGTTCTTTATCCCAGCCACCCATCATTCTAATATCCATACTACTTTCTATGAGCTTTAGCAATACAGCCACTAAATTCATGTTAATATTATTGTAGTACAAAAATACGTGTCTTTTGCAGTCCTCGTTCACGTGTGTGATTTTCTACGCCTATCATGTTCGAAATAAATAAGCGAAATGTATATTTAGTGAGCATCGAGAGCAAAGCGGTCAAATATATCACTGGGAAGCAGGATTTGAATGCAAAGCACTCGATAACCCAGAAATCCATTCCCGTTCCGATGAGAAATGCAATTGGACAGATTGTACAACATATGAAGCATCAGTCAGAAAGTGAGTAAAAAAAAACTGCGGCAAATTATATTTATTAAGCCATTTCTCCACATACCATAGATGATAAATCATAACAGTTGATGCTACCAGATTTAATGGGCTTGAAACACATGGAGTTCACTCATCAGCAGGACTAATCTTTATGTGTGCCTGGAATCAGACGGTCTGTTATATCTGGGGCTGAGTCAGCAGTGGCTGAGCACTCCTTATATATGTACAGGATGCTTCACCAGTGGCTGCTGATAAAAAAACAATTATCAACCAGCGAAAAGAACCCATGTTGACATATTTCAGAAGGAAGACAAGAGACTCAGAGGATCATCAAACTGGTTATTTAACTCCAAAATGCGCAGGCACTGCAGGTACAGGCCCTATGAAAATCCAAAATAAAAGCAACGCTGGAGCCAAACAGCTGAGTCCTTTCAGACCAATCAGAACGCTCAAACTTTTAAAAAATACTTTAAATAATGACTTGAGCTCACAGCACTGTTTGATGAGTCGGATCAATTGGAACGTATGTGTGATTGAACTGAAGTGATTCTTTTTTTGGTAAAGTGCGTTGAGGCGACATCTGTTGTGAATTGAATTGAATGTTTTGTTTAGTCATTTAAATAAAGAGAAAGTGAGCTTCAGAGTTGTGTGTGTGTGTGGGGTGGGGGGGAAGCACACAATGTTTCAAGGGTTTTAATCGTCAGGATCTAATTGAAAGATTTAAAATGAATCTCAGATGGTCAAAAAAAAAAATCACAACAGATCCTGAAGTATTACTTATTAAATAAGATCAACCCTCAAATGGAAAAGCCTACTTTAAAGCAAACTCACAGTGATCTAAATAAAACAGTAATTAAATAAATTCTAGAAGCCAGTAAAGACTCGAGCAATTCTATGTTGATGCCGGAAACCTGCGTCCTGAAGGAGAATATTTAGACATTTTCCCATGCCTGTATTTATTCTCTCCATTATTTTTTTTCTTCCCCTTTCAGTTAGACTTTGAGTGGACATGGAAAAAAAACTAAAAAACATCCAGGGTTTAGTACGACGTATCGTAACGTTTATTTTTACATTGAGGATGCATTCATGTGCAACAAATGTGAAAGAAGTAATTTAACTCAAGAAGTTTGAAGAAAAACACACTCTAACATTATAAAAATGATTTGTTCCATTAAAAACTGCTAGAATATTCGAGTTCAAAAACATGCTGCTCTTGTTTTTGGTCGTTGCTCATAATGAGAAGGACGCTGCAATAAAGGAAGCCTAAACAAACATCTTGAACATTTCCTTGAATAAAGAATGATGTGTGTTATAAAATTTGAACCTCAAGTTTTTTTTACTCTGACTGGCAGGGTCACACAGACCAGGTGTAGGCTTTTATGATGATTGTGTTTGTGTGTGTGTGTGTGTGGGGGGTGCGTGTGTGTGTTTGGGACCTGATGGTCTGACGGGACATTTTGCTGAGTATTGCACCAAGAATCCATTAAGTCATACTTAATATGTACAATATTTTTCTCAAACATGCACAACAGAATCAAGAAAACAGTCCAGGTATGTTTCTGATGAGAGAACATTTTAACATCATGTAAAGCTGCAAAAAGTCAAATTTGCACAACACTGTGCCTTTAAAGTAGTAAAAGAATAAAACATAGGAGGGGATTGATTGAACACTTTTTATTGAACCTCATCACTACTTTACGACTGTATTTGCCTTCAGCAGCTTGTATTGCTGTTTTACTCCATGGTGGCGTCTTCTATTTGAGTCGTTTTCCAGACCTTCGGGTTTCTGTTTTGATCCATAAAACTTGAGCACTGAAAGAGAATGTTCTTTTTTTTTTGCCCCATGGCTACATTTACCTTCAATTAGACTTTGCGTTGAAAACAGAAAGGAAAAGGGTTTAGTTTGAGGTATTGTAATCTTTATTTTACGTAAAGTACTTGAATAGAAGAAGTTTGAAAAAAAAAAAAACTTTTATAAAGATTATTTATTCCACAAAAAGTCCTTGAAGATCCAAGTTCAGACACACGCTCTGCTTGGTTTTTTGTCCATCGATTACGAGCGCGGACGCTGGAATAAAAGCATCTCAAAGCGCTCCATAAGGCCAAATCGCTGCTGTAATCTTTTTGATCTACTAGTGGATGTGAGCGCGCCCTATAAAGGATCTCCATGGGAACGTCTCGAACGTCTCATCCTTGAAAACGGAGCGCTGAAGAGAATACACGCTGTAGATAACGTGAGGTAAGAAATGCAGCCGCGACGCACAACAGGTCTCCTTACAAACCCTCAAATAAAAAAATAAAAAAGTGGGCGAAAAGAATTCCAGCTACTTACAATAATAATAATTTTAAAAACTAATCGCTACTTCAAGATTTTCTTTTACTCCACAGCTCGGTGTTGCTGTTTGCACTCCCGACTTCTCGCCTCTCCGATGCTGATGAAGCCTTTGAGCTGTTTTTGAGGACGCTAAGTGATGCAAGCATCTATTTTGTATTCTGAAATGTGGCGAGGCATGCATATGAAGTACCCGTATTCTCTCAGATGTTTGGCTTGGACAGGATGGGGTGGGATTCTGCTGACAGCACAAGAAGGAGAGGGGGAGAAAAAAGAGCTATAAATATGCTTTAAATATTCACGGAGGTTCACTGACCGCTGCTGACACCGGGGCTGGGTGGTGCTCCTCGTTCCGCTCAGACACAAACGAGGGAGGGAAACATTTGCACATCTGTCACTCCCTCCGTCATAAAAAGCGTGACCTCTTCGTTACGTATCAGAGAGAGCACGGCGTGTGACGGGGTTTGTGAAAAGTGTGGAAAAGCGGAAGACGTTTGAGATTCGGGGTGGCGAGAGGTAACTTATGTGCTCCGACAAAAAAAGAAAAAATCTGTTTGGAAAAGAGAGAAAAGGGCTGCATCATAGTGTCTTAGAAAAAAAAAAAAAGAAGCATTCCAATTTGTTACAATAAGAGGTTTAATGTACTTCATATAAATCTGCATCAATACTTTCTACAGCTGCAAGTTTTCCGTGGTGTGTTTATACCAGTTTTTCAAATCTACAGAAAAATATGCAAAACATAAGGTAGGTTCGGCTGGATGGAGAGCCAATGTGAGCATCGATTATTGAGTTACGCCAAAGACTCTCAGCAGGCCTTTCTGGGCCCGTGGACTCGGTTTCACGGAAATTCCCGAGCACCCACGTGTGCCATGCAGCCTACGCCACAACTGACTGGATAGAACTGCGCATACTAGCCGCTACAGCTAGTCCCAATATGATTCATTACTGCGCTGAGTCATATTGAAAACCATATTGATCCGATGCAGGATGAGAAGGAGGCACCTTATCCCTTAACTTACTTCTGTCAAATATGAATGACGACATATTAGTGCCATTGTAGATAAAAACTTTTTAAAAATATTATGCGCAAAACTTAATATTCCACAAAACTCAACTTTTCACTATCGAAAAAAACATTTCATTTCAAAGTCACATGTGAGTAAGTTTAACATGACAAGTCATTAACCTGTTAACATCCACCCGCCAGAAGCCGCCAGAAGCTTATGCACAATTGTTTTACATTCCGAAATGCCAATGGTCACAAAAATAGTATACTAACTCCCACATGCTTATGGTTGGTCTCATTTGAACGCTCTTTTCTTCTAGTTTCTGGAGATATGTGTATGAACTCTGTAGGTGGTTCACAACTTGAGTTATGAGTCTTCAAA
>CAEFZY010025456.1:0-20586 GCA_903066815.1 Brachyrhaphis roseni | reverse complement strand
TCTTCTTCGTGAAGACATATTGAAGGTTACACATAACCATATTCTGGATTCTTTAATATAACTATTTGAACAGAAGATTATGACACCTTCAAGTATACAGTCCATTCATTCCTTTCAAGCATTTTTTCTTTTGTTTACAAAGTAGTGCGTTCAGAGGCTCATTTATCAAAGCAACAAAGTAATACATTCAGGAAGAATTAGATAAAACTCATAAAACTTGACAGTGGATAATATCAACTTCAACTTTCAACTTTATTTCATTGTAAGTAGTTCCAAATATATGTGGTTACATTTCTCATAAGATATAAATAGTCAAACGTGACAAGCCTCAAGTTGCTGAACTGGCTAACCAGCACAGACAGCTCGGTGGTGGTTAGCCAGTAGTGGAAAGCTTCCTCTTCATGCTGCCAGTCGCTCTTTATTTACAGTTGAAAACAGATTTTTAAATACACTGTATAAAAAAGCAGACAACCATATTTTTTCTTACTGACATTGAATCAGCCTAAACTTTTTTTTTTGTTGCATCAGTTAAAATTACCATAATTATTTCTAATTATTATTTGCTAAGTACCAGAAAAAATATCAAATATATTGTAGATATTTAAAAATAATTTCTTGAAATTCAGAATTTTACATTGATATCCATAGTATTTGTTAGAATGAGTTAATGACTTGAGTTAATGACTTGAGTCATTAACTTGAGTCAAAGGTTTTGGATTTCTCTCTGCAATCTTCTGCAATGTTCTGGTATTATGGCCCATTGTTCCTGACAGAAATAGTGTTAATGTGTCCGGTCTCCAGGCTTATACACCTTTTCAACTAAGCCTACTAATCTAAGCTTTGCGAATGCCACTCCAAAACATTGACTTTGTCATCCTTAAGCCACTTTGTAGCTAATTTGGCAGTATCTTCTGAGCCATTGACTCACTAGCACCTAAACTTTAATATTCTACATAATCTCTTGAGATGTTTCTTTAATATTTCCATCTTATCACCTTCCTAAAGTAATGGCCTAAGTCACTTTTTGCCAAAAGTGTTTTTTTTTAACCCAAATCTTCTGGCAATAAATAACTTGGGCCATTATTTTAAGAAGATAACAATACGATCTTCTTTCCTCATGATGTCATCTGTTTTAGGAAGTGCACCAATGCATTCTGCACCTAAACACCCCCACAGCATACACAGCTGGTACTCTCAGGCTTGGAAAAAATTCCCCTTAACCACAGATTAGTTTCATCACATTACAAAACATGAAGTTACTGAATGCATTTGCAAACTTTAATCTGGTGTTCTATGGTTCATTTTAGACTATTTAGCTTGTTCTTCTATGATGTTGATGCAGGACTTTTATTTATGCGGATAAACCAGCATCTTAACAAGATCTTTTTCTTTTGTTCTGTGACTGAGATGCACATTTCTCATCAAAACCTTTTCACTTCTGGGACACAAGAAGACTTCTTCTTCGTGAAGACATATTGAAGGTTACACATAACCATATTCTGGATTCTTTAATATAACTATTTGAACAGAAGATTATGACACCTTCAAGTATACAGTCCAGTTAACGAAACCTTTAAAGGAGCTTTAGACTCTGCCAGAGAGACTAAGTATTAAGTTTTGCTCTAAAGTTGATTATGATATTGCTGTTTTTATTTAATTTTCACTCTCTTGACTCACAGGTGAGCTACCACCTGCGCTTCACCTTCACACCACGCAACGCCCCACCTAGGGAAAAGTCTGAACTGAGCCCAAACAGTGACCTGGACTGGCATACTCTCAGCCTCTTTCCCCTTTTCCAGCTGCCAGGGCCAAGGGAGCAGCATGACAAGGATGGTGGGACACCAGGTGACAACCAATTTTTGTGCATAAATTGCTGTTAAATATCTTAAAATCCTCATATGTTATGCGCAATTTCAGAGTAGATTTCAGTGAATCATTTCTTCAACCCAGATCAATGATGGCAGATTTATATTATTAACTGTGCGTTGGTAAAATGCATTTTTTTTTATACCAAGGTTATTACCGTGAGGGCTTTCTGGCAGTCCAGCACGCAGTGGACAAAGCCATCATGCGATCCCACAACAGTACTGGAGCAGACCATCTGCTGAAACAGACCAGGGTGGTTCTGTCACGCTTTCCTTACCCTAGCTTTATTTATGATGTCTTCATCTTGGCCATTCAGAACCAGCTGCCTCTTCTCTTAGTGCTCAGCTTCACTTACACATCCCTCAACATAGTCCGAGCTGTGGTGCAGGAGAAGGAACGGAAGCTCAAGGTATTGTTACGTGCCCCGGTAGGAAAGTAGCTTAAATGATTAATTCAGCCGTTAAACATATACATTACCTCTGCCTTGTTTGTCTTGTCCATTTCAGGAGTACATGAGGATGATGGGCCTCAGTAACTGGCTGCACTGGAGCGCATGGTTCTTGATGTTCTTCCTCTTCCTCTCCATTTCAGTGTTTTTTGTTACTCTGCTCCTCTGTATCCGGGTGAGTTTGTGACTAAAACAATCCCCTTTATTCTGATATAAAAGTAACATGACGTCATGGTTACTGTTGTGTTTACTTACCGCATGTATGGATCCAATGAAACAATGTAAATCTAACTTAAAGCTCAGTGGTTTTAAGTGGTGGTTCAGCAAAATGACTACAAAGGTTGTGCTCTCAGTGAATCATTTAGAAACATCTAATTGCTAGGAGAAACAGAAGAAATAAAGAAGACAGATTTACCAAAATGCAAAAAAAAAAAAAAATCAAATATCTTTTTACTTCTCCATCTTAATCAGATTATTCATAGAATGATTAAAGTCTGCATTTGTTGTTTGTTTCTCTCCTTAGCACAATTGTTGTATTTTCATAGCTATTGTTATAACCATCACCATTTTAGCCAAAGATTTAAATGTTAATTCTGTTGGAAACTTGTGTTGTTTAAGACAATATTTCTTATACTTTTCTTTTTCTTTTTTTTCAAAAAGATTAAATATGTGTTATGGAAGCTGATAGATTTTTTTGACCTTACTACATCTCCTGAGTGCTGTTATTGAAGGCAGGTTGAATTGCAATTGCTTGTTTGAAAGTGAATTCTAGTAGCAGAGGTAAGTGAGCTGATAGAAAACAGGCAGCTGCCAATCACTGACAAAAGTAAGATTAAGCAACACGATTTGTAAGCCAGATAAATAAAACCTTGCCTGCCAATATTTTCACAGTAGTGGCATTTTGAAAGCACCCAAAAAATAAAACCCATGCAAATGGACACCTCCAAACACTTCTGTGGGATGGTGTTACATCTGTAGTGTTTATGTGAAATTTTACAGTTGATTGTGAGCAGAAAGTTGCACTTGGTGACATTTTTTCTTGGGTTTTCTGTCCAGTAATTTTCTGTCTCTTTTTTGTAAGCATATTATTTGAAAATCCCTTTCATCACCTTTTAAATGATGCATTAGGCCGGACACCTCCTTGACAGTCCATGTTATTGATTTAGGTGAGTCCTAACGGTGCAGTGCTGAACTACAGTGACCCCACCCTGGTCTTTGTCTTCCTGCTGGTCTTCACTGTGGCCACCATCAACTACAGCTTTATGATCAGTGCCTTCTTCTCACGAGGTGGGTGGCTATGTCTGTTTGTAGTGGGTAATTAAGTTTCCTTTTAACTGGCTTTCTTTGTGCTGCATGTGTGGCCAAATGATTTTTTTCCCTCAAAAAAGTACAAGTTGTACAACAGTTAGCAGTTTATCAGATTCTCCCCCTTAGTTCGAACTATGATTTAACAGAAATACTGTATGTGCAATCCTTATATGCACAAATTATATATACCTTTTAATGGTTAAAGGTAATTTAGTGATTAAATTACCATTATTGTTTAAAGGTAATTTAAAGTAACTTAAGTATTTTTTTTTCTAGATCACAAATGTTCTGCTTTCAGTAAATCTTAGATAACATGCATAGCAGGAGGCTTTAGTGGTCATTTTAAATCTCAGCATCTCATTGATGACCTCAAAGATAAAGCAAACTGTGTAAACCTCTCCTTTTTCACTTCCCTGTTGTTCTGCTTTCTTTGCTCTTTCACTCAAAGTCCATCCATCAAACCGGAATCCATTTCGTTTAACTTTTCTCCGACAATGCAGCTAAAACTGCAGCGGTTTCAGACCAATTTTTGCTCCATTTTGCTACAACAGTCACCCACAAGTTGTTATTCAATAAATGAAAAGTATCTTGAGTACATCACCTGGAAATGTTTACAGAAGAAAGGTCTTGGAAAGCTTGAGATTAATTATTTACTCTGTTAAGACTTACATCGGTGCATTGATATGTTGTTTCAAAATGTGACCTCACTGTAGTTTTTCACCTGTGACTCATTTTTCTTATCTGCATAAGGAAGTTCACTTGGTAATCTTGACTTACATTACCTCCCTTACTCTTGTTTTTAGCTATCGCTTTAGTCTACCCTTCTTGACCTTTGCATTGTTGATAAGCTGACTCATTTAAATAATGGCAACTGTTGCTACTCTTATAAAACTTAATTTTATTTAAAGAAAACATCACAGTTTTATTTTTTGTTTAACTGGAGATAATGAATTTTAAATCTTGCATAATTTGCCCGACATTAGATGACTTGTTCATGGAAAAGCAACAATGTAGAAGATGGAAAACAAATTCAACCAAATGTCTCCTTCACTGACCTCTTTTGTCATTTTTTCCCAACAAAGATTTTTTTTCTTTCCTTTGCGGCTGTCTAGGCTCGCAGACCCATAGATGAACTTTTTACGAAGAGATAATGGCATTTGGTCAATGGATGTTCCAGTTGAGCTCAGAATGTCACATTGACTGCTACAAGTGGTCTTTGATGGGTTCATGTTGTGCTCATTGCAGTTGGAAGCAGAAGCAGCTCTTAGTCTGTCATTTTTGCTTCCTCCCCCATTTTTTCCTCCCTTAATGTTTCTTCTGAACCTCTGGGAAGATTCACGTTTATAATCAAGGAAATGGCTTTTTGAAAAACTCACAAAATCCTTTGCCTGTCAGCTATTTGCTTTCATTTATGTTGTTGAATTGTATCAGCCAGCAGAATATATCTGTAATGTTTCTTTTGCAAGGTTACTCCCATTTTTAAGATGAGTTTTCAACATTTTTTCTGATGTTTTTAGCCAACGTGGCAGCAGCAGCGGGTGGCTTCATCTACTTCCTCAGTTACCTGCCTTATTTGTTCCTGTGGCCTCGCTATGACTTACTGAGCCACGCTCAAAAAGTGTCGGCCTGCCTTATCTCCAACGTGGCCATGGCCATGGGAGCACAGCTTATAGGGATGTTTGAAGGCAAAGGTGAGGTTTGTGATCGAACTCAACCCCCGAAATGCTACAGTTTTCTTTGTCATTTCATGTATTTATTATCAATTCTGTGCTCCTCAGGTACTGGAATCCAGTGGTCAAACCTGTCTGACTCTGTGACAGTGGACGATGACTTCTCCATGGCCCAGGTTCTGTGCTTGCTGCTGTTTGACTCGGTGCTTTACGGCCTGGTGGCCTGGTACATGGAGGCTGTGTTTCCTGGAGAGTACGGAGTGCCTCTTCCATCTTACTTCTTTCTACTGGTACGCCAATCATCAAAATACCAGATGCAAAAGAAACTTCTGGGGCTTAGGGATAAGAGTGCAAATTGATATCTTAGTATTTTGTCAATTATGGTTTTAATTTGTGTTTCAAACTGAAAAAAGAAGGCCAGAAAATGTGAACTTGATGGTTGATAAAAATCCCTAAAGCTTGGTCGTCAGCACAACTTTTGTAAACTTGGACTCAAATCAATTTTCTTTTATTTAAATACACTAAACTACATGTGGTTTATCCAATTTAGGAACCGGTATGTTTACTACTGTTACCTTTAAACGTAAATCAGAAATAATCAAAGGGCTTTTAGAATATAAAATAGACAGGCTGATGAGCAGAAATATTTTCTAATTGTAATTTGCACCAGTAAAGTATCACCTGCACCAATTTTTAGACTCAACTGTCCAGGACTAACACTGTCAATAACATCCACATTTTTTAAAATGTAGCAGAGTTTAAGATAATTAAAAAATGTGCATCCCTTCTTCACATTTACAGCAACATTGTAGGTCTCCTCCAAAATCAAACTGTTATAAATATCTAAATTTCAAATGCACACTGTTGAGTCTAATATAGCACAAAATATAATGAACCAACAAAAGACTGAGGTAGAGGTATGTGGATAATGTTTCAGTTGCTGATAGATATAGTTACTTCACCCACTAAAATAAACATGAAGTAGCATCAGAGTTTACATATTTCCCTTCTGACAATATTACGTTATTAATGCTAGTTGTAGCTTCAAGATAAAAAAGCAATAGGCCAAGCACTGCAACAGCTTTCATGCAGGCATGTACTTGGACAGGCTATTATTTGGTGTGGCTTCGGTGCTGGTCATTAATAGTTAACATACAAAAAGGTTCGCAAGGCAACGACTAATATGGTGCCAATGTTACTGTTAATAAGTGAGCATCCATTCACACATTGAAACACATAAGAAGAGTGCATGGATCTGTTTGCAGACTCGCTATGGAGAGGTTTTCGTTTCTCTTCATTTTAGAGTTAGGCACTCCTTGACAGGTGTAGATGATAAAGACTTTTTACCGAACGGCGGTTGTCATTTTGGTCTGTTTAATGGATTTTTCTTCTTCCTGACACCAGTAAGTGGGGGTGTGTAAGAGCCCAAGAGAGACATCTGCTTTCAGTGAGACAGGTTTTGATCCAGAGGGATTGGAAGAGATTTAAAATGGGAGGCTCGAGCATGTCAGCCAGAAAGGGATCTTCAGGTTCAGCTGGTTAGAATAACAGGAAGCTGCAGAGTCCTTACCTGCCAAGACAAACACGATTTATCTTTACAACTTTGCGTGATTCCAAAGTGGCGTTTCTTTACACAAACACGTGTTTTTACACAAAAATACATTTCTGGTAATCCGTTTCCCAGCTGGTCAGGAATTCAAGGGACTGCCAGTAGGGTGTGGTTTAGATGCTGACGCACGTCTGTCAGCATCCATTGTGTGTGTGAGGATGGTGGGCAAAAAAATGAACTTTTATTCCGACTCTTAGGAAGAAACATTCTCTTCTCGTGCACATAAACATCAATCCTGCATCTCAGCTGTGCTCCTTTGTTTCCTCTGTCTCATCCCTATTATTTGTAAGTGAAAATGTAATGTTTTCACAAGCATTGATCACAGTTCTTGCGTGTTTTGTTTTAATCTTCTGAACCGCAGCCTTCATACTGGTGCAGCAGC
The DNA here is from genome assembly GCA_903066815.1 of Brachyrhaphis roseni. NCBI lineage: Eukaryota > Metazoa > Chordata > Actinopteri > Cyprinodontiformes > Poeciliidae > Brachyrhaphis > Brachyrhaphis roseni. The sequence continues at coordinate 13,303 of CAEFZY010025456.1, read as the reverse complement.
CCTCGCATGGCTATGGTAAACGAGAAAGAGGAAGAGGAGGATGCAGAAAAAGCTATGAAGGGAGAGTTTATAGAGGAGGAGCCAGCTGGAATAGTATCTGGAATAAAGATTAAACACCTCACTAAGGTAAGAGGATGAAGACCGACTGTCTGTTGGGTATAAAAGACTCTGGGTGCCAATTGTGGACACGTTTTGGTAATGGTTGCACTTGTTCTGGGTATCTCCCTCTGCCAGGAGTTCAAAGTAGGGAACAAGACACGGCAGGCGGTGCGAGATCTGACGCTGAACATGTTCGAGGGACAGATCACAGTTGTGCTGGGACACAATGGTGCTGGGAAGACCACCACGCTGTCCATGCTTACAGGTCACCAGTCACAAACATGACTGGAAGCAAACACTGACCATGCACATCAAATGAGTCACCTAACTGGGATCTGTACTGTTTCCTTCACATTGCAGGTCTGTTTCCTCCCAGCAGCGGCCGGGCCTACATAAATGGTTACGACATCTGTCAGGACATGGCTCTGATCCGACGCAGTCTGGGTCTCTGTCCTCAGCACGACGTTTTGTTTGACAACCTCACAGTGAGAGAGCATCTGCTCTTCTATGCCCAGGTATTCAACAATATAGCAGCATGCAAAGTTACTTATAACTGTAAAATGATCTTATGATTTTTTCTCACACCAAAAGGTAAACATAAAACTCTATCCGGTGGTGCCACTGTTTTCAAGAACTGCTTTCTAATTAGATGCAAGTTTAAGGTGTACAGGAGCTTAAAATGACCTCTCAGGCTGGAGGTCAAAACTTATTTATTGCCCGTTGACTTTAATATGAAAATGTGAAGCTAGTAAACAGAAATTGATTATTGTTTGTTATGTAAATGTTTATTTTATACAGCTAAAAGGCTTCCCCAAGGAGAAAATTTCAGACGAGGTGGATCGTATCATCTGCATTTTGAACCTGGAGGACAAGCGACATTCTCGCTCCAAGACCCTCTCTGGTGGCATGAAGAGGAAGCTTTCCATCGGAATCGCCCTCATTGGAGACTCCAAGGTCAGGAACTTTACCAATGTTTTAATGGTCATTCATTTAGCCTACTTAATGTCCCCCTCCATCAGTGAATACCTCTTCTGCTCCTACCTCCAGGTCGTCATGCTGGATGAGCCCACGTCGGGGATGGATCCATCAGCACGACGGGCCACCTGGGATCTTCTCCAGGGAGAGAAACGAGGTCGCACCATCCTGCTCACCACTCACTTCATGGACGAGGCCGACCTGCTTGGTGACCGGATCGCCATTATGGCAGGAGGCGAGCTGCAGTGCTGCGGCTCGCCACTATTCCTGAAGAACAAATACGGTAAGAAAAAGGTGGAGGGCGCTGCAGCAGGCCTTTGCCTGAAGAGATTTTTACAGGGTGTACATTTTGTTCTTTTTATATTAAAAGCAACTTCAGTCTCTCTCTTCTGTCCACTTTATACATTGAGACTTGATTTCACCTTTCCTGACCTCTAGGGAAGCTAAAATACAATGATTAGGTAGCAGTTATAAAGGCTTCAACTGCTTTGCTTAACCCTCCTGTGGTCTTAAGAGATGGGGTCAATTGGACCCCACAAGCTTTTTACCCTATGTACGATCTGGTATAGTCACTCTGCCTCCGCATAAATTTTATTTTGTTTTGTGGGGTTTTGGGAACTGACTGTCTGATGGGGCACCTGCCAACCCCGGCTTCCGCGGTGTCTGACTGTGACATCTGCCGCGCTCCTCCTGAGCGTCTCGCTAAAGTTAAATATGATTGTGGAAAAAAAAGAAAGAAAAGAGTTGTGAACAAAAAAATGCAAAGCAAAACCAAATAAAAAAAGTTATTTAAACAACTTATACATATGCTGCATTGACAAAAGTACATTGCACTCCTTACACGGATTTTAAGGATCTGGATCAGTGACCTAGTGGCCTTACCAATATAATATCTTAACATTTCCAATTTTGCATTGCTTAGTAAAGAAAAAAAATATTATAAAAATAACATGCATGTTTGCATTTGTTCGCCAGGTGCTGGCTACCACATGGTGATTGTCAAAGATTCACTTTGTAATGTATCAGAGATCACTCGCCTTGTTCATATGTACGTTCCCAATGCTACAATGGAGAGCAGCGCCGGAGCCGAGCTCTCTTACATCCTGCCTAAAGAAAGCACTAGCAGGTAAGTTATGCTGCCCCCAAATCATTCATGCTATAGCTCTTGTAATCACAGTGTGGGTGGCCTTCCAGGTATTAGATTCACAAAACCCCAAATCAGTGACTAAGTCATAATTATTCTGAACTGATTTATGAGTACATTTTGTTTCACAACTAAAGCTGGAGTCATTTGGTGTGTTAGCTGTTAGCTCAGATTTGTTTCTCATTACATTTAAAATGAACAACATTGCTTTTGTATTTTTGTCTCTTTTTACATACATTTTTGTACATTGGGTCAAACAGTAGAATAATATATTATTTAACAAGAACATTATTGTGGAAATTTGAATGGTTTTAGGCTATCACTTTTTTGACCTTGCTAAATCTTGACCCCTGTTCCCATTGGCAATTGAAAGTTAGCAGGAGATGTACAGTGTAGCACATGTCTTTTGTTTGTTAATGCAGGTTTGAGCTGCTGTTTGCTGAGCTGGAAATGAACAAAGAGGAACTGGGTATTGCAAGCTATGGAGCCTCAGTGACCACCATGGAAGAAGTTTTCCTCAGGTAGGACACAAGATCTTCCTTATTTTCATCCCTCATAGGGTTACATTCTTCCATTCATTTTGTCCAAAACTTGTACAACAATTTCTGTTTAGCATCAAAAACCCTCAGGGAGAATTTCTATTGTCTTTATTTCTTCTTTAAATTGGTCAGTATGTACCAAATTCTCAACCACACCTTTTATTTGTTGGAGCAGTGTTTGTCTTCAGGTTCAAACTAAGCTGGAGCTGATGTTTACCTTCCTCCTTTGTTCATATAACTCCAGTTCCTGCTGCTCATTTATCACCTCTTTCTGCTTCCTCATGGGTTTGATTCTGTATCTGTGGCAACTAGCGTGCAGTCGCTTCCTCTGTTGTGGACTTAGCTCTGCGTGCTGCTGATACTGGCTGTTTAATGATAACTTTGCTGCTCCCAAAGCCTCATTATTTAAAAGTCCTGCTGAGAATCTGTTCATACCGAAAACATCAAATATGAACCGAGATTAGCTTTTATTTGAAAACCTTAATAAAAGATTTCATATTTAGTTTTAAAAATGCATCCAAGTGCTTTTTTACGCTTTATTGTCACTTTGCTGTGAGTAAAATGCTATAAACTAAACAAAAACAGTATGTGATAATAATATCCCCCTACTTCTGGGTTTCTGAACAAACAAATGAGACAAAACAAGATCTGAAAGGGTTTATTGATTTCTAACTTCTAGGCTAGAAAGCCTGAAGTGTTCTGAGAAAAGATTAAAACTTTGCACAGTGGGAGCTAGGTTTCTGTTTTCATGCTTTTAAAAGCAAAATATATTGATTGTCTGTCATTCCTTACTTTTCTGTGAAACATTGATGTGAATGTCTCTGGCTGGCCTGACCATCGTGCTGGTGACAGTGACATTTATTCACTGCTAAGTGCTGTGGATATGTCTTGGCTACATCCGACACGGACAGTTTCTAGTTGCAAGCCTCCCATGGGACTGACTAATTGTTCTGCTTCTTGACCAGACTGCCTACAAAAGCAGTGCAAGCATATTTCTCTGGATTCCTTGCATTCAAACAGTAAGGGGTCAGTAAAGGATGCTCTCTCATAGAGGTTGTGCAGCACTCTGTGTCCTACCGGTTTATTGAGAGAAAAACACTCAAAACTTGCATTGTGCTTGCTTCAAGAATGTGCTTGAAACAAGCACATTCTTGCTTCAAGGGGAAGCAAGAATGTTTAACTTTTTAAAGTCAAAATCTTATTTTTGACTTTAAAAAATAAGATTTAAACAGTCCGAACAGTTTTCGGACTGTTTGAAGTCCGAAAACTTTGTTTGCAGGAAGTCTGATTAGCGATTTATTTATCTATATGTTAAAGAAAACAACTTTTCTACTGTGTTTTTTTTCTTTTTTCTTATGAAAACTAAATTTATATCCTGTGGTAAAATTTTTTATCTGTGGTCAATTTATGTCTGCAGAGTTGGAAAACTGGTGGATTCTAGTTTGGACATTCAGGCGATCCAGCTCCCAGCCCTTCAGTACCAACATGAGAGACGCTCCCATGACTGGACCACCGATGACGCCAGCAGCATCAGTGGCCTGACAGATGTCACTGACTTCACAGACAGTGGCACACTCATCTCTGATGATGGGTCAAACATTAAACTGAACACAGGGGTAAGACTGCAGAAGGTACGTGTTATATTCAGCGTATAACAACTACAGCTCTGTTTGAGTTCTGCTGGGTTTGGGTCAACAGGCCAGACTCCACCTGCAGCAGTTTTATGCCATGTTTCTGAAGAGGGCGCTGTACGGCTGGAGGAACTGGAAGGTGATGGTGGCTCAGTTCTTGGTCCCTTTGATCTTCACTGTTGTGGCCTTAGTGGTGGCGCGCACCCTCCCCAACCACCAGGACGCCCCCATGCTGAGGCTGGCTCTCAGCCACTACGGTCCCACCAGGGTTCCTGTGGCCCTGCAGCCAGGCGCGGGTTCGCTTTCTTCTTCTTTAGCAGAAATGTATACATCCCAACTCCTGGCCCAACTGGGTGAGCTCAGAAACATCACAGGTGAGACACTGAAAGAAAGAAAATGACTAACTCTCGGTATCTAGCTAACATGGTTACAAAAAATTCTTTTGAAGGGGGGTTCTTTCTTAAAAGTGGATCAAACCGCCAAAAAGTGTCACACAAGAATCTCAAAGACTCTATGTGACTCTAAGCAGCAACAGTCAGCACATAATCTGTAGGGTACATGAAGTACAGAGACTTGTGGATTCCAAAACTTTAGAAATTGCTGCAAATATGATCAGGTAGATGTAAAATGTCAGAACAAAGATCGTCAACCAGACAAGTCGACTAAATTTTACATTTTATATAACTGACTGATCACAAGGCAGCCCATAATCACTCCAGGTCAGCCAGTCTGGATTAATGTTCACAGAAAGCCCAAAAACATTAATGTTTAAATCTTGACTCTCAATTGGATTTATGTTTGAACTTTGAATGGGACATTGTCACACTTGAAATTACTTTGACTTCAGTTCTTCCTTCATAGCTCTGTATGAATATTTAGGATTATTGTCCTGTTGGAAAGTGAAGCTTGTAACAGGTTTTCTTCAAGAATTCTCTGCCAATTAGCTCTCTCCATTTTCTCCCACAGCCTGACGCTGCCACAACAGTGTAAATGTGTTTTTGAAAACTTCAAACAATATGTGTAATTTATATTCACTACTTTATATTAGTCTTGCACAACAAATCTTTATGTAATACATTAAATACACTTTAAAGAATAAAAATGGCAACAAATCCAGTTGATCCTAAGGCAGCAGAGGTGTACTTAAAATGACTCAATACTGTGTAAATGTATATCGGAATTAACCATTTAAGACCATGAAGACATCAAATCACAATCTGCTTTCTTTCTTTTTGACTGGTTAGATTTCACTAATTACGTCCTGACCAATGCGAAAGCAGAAGGCGGGGTCTTTAACGAGCGCTGCGTGGTGGGCGCTGCCTTCCTTGGCAGGAGTAACCACTATTCAGAAGCAACAGCCTACTTCAACAACCAGGGCTACCACACACCTGCCACGGCCCTCATGATGGTGGACAATGCTCTTTTCAAACTCCTAGCTGGGCCCAATGCGTCAATCCTGACAGGCAATTACCCCATGCCCAGAAACCTGTCTGAGACTGCGAGGAGCCAGCTCACAGAGTGAGTACAGAACAGGATGCCCCGGATTAAAAGAAACAGAAGCATGAAAAATTCATGAATAACATTTGCTTTTTGTTATTTCTGTCCTCTGTAGTAGTAAAACTGGATTTGCCATTGCCATCAACCTGATGTATGGCATGGCCTCACTGTCTAGCACTTTCGCCCTGCTGCTTGTAACTGAGTCTGCTATCAAGTCGAAGCACGTCCAGCAGGTCAGCGGCGTCTACCTGTCCAACTTCTGGTTCTCTGCCCTGCTGTGGGACCTGGTCAACTTCCTGCTGCCCTGCCTTCTCATGCTGGTCAGTGGGAAATCCAACCTCTGTTCACAGAAGAAATACCTTGAGAATAATTATCTTGCTGTGGTTTGGATTGTTTTTGGCTACCATAAGAAGAGATTTTGTGTGTTTTCGTGTTTCGTCCCAGATTGTATTCCAAGCGTTTGGAGTCGAGGCTTTTGTGGCGGATCACCACCTCATCGATGTTCTCCTGATACTCATCTTGTACGGCTGGGCCATCGTGCCTCTGATGTATCTGCTCAGCTTCTTCTTCTCCACTGCTGCCACCGCCTACACGCGCCTGACTATCTTCAATATGATTTCCGGCACGGCAACGTTTCTGACCGTTACCATCATGACCATCCCAGGTGAGAAATGGACACAAAAGTCAAAAAAGCAGGCTGTTTTTGACTGAGAAATTCAGACTGAACCCTGAATGATTTCATTTTTGTGTGAAGAAAACTATCATTAAATATAAAGTAAACTTAAACAAGCAATAACTGACAAAAATAAGCTTTTTTTCCCCAGAAATGCACAAAATCTATTACTGAACTTTGTAAAGCATTTTCTTTCCACCTATTTTGTGTTGATGCATCACTTAAATGCCTAATAGAATAAACTGAAATTAGTGGTTTTATTAAGACAAAATAAACAGTTTAAAGGCATAAATACTTCAGGAAATAAGTACCCTGTAGTAAAACTGCACAAATTAACTTGCCTCTTCTTGTCTCTGTTACCAAATACAATGATCTTTATTATTGTGTGGGAAGGCATTGAGGGCTAATGTTCACAGAGTTGGCGCTTGGTTAGTTAAAGTGGGATGTGTGAAGCTTCTTGTTGGTAAGAAAGGTAAGAAACTGCAGGTGTGATTTCAACTGTATGAGAGAAGGTGTTTGTGAAAAATCCTTGAGATTATCTTTGGGTAAATAGTTAAAAGCAATAATGGCAATCATGCAGAGGCCAATAAAGTGTCCATCATTACTGTTTATAGTTGTTCTTTCTTATTTCTTGCAGAGTTAAACCTGGTGCACCTGTCTCACTTATTGGATAAGGTGTTCCTGATCTTCCCTAACTACTGCCTGGGCATGTCATTCAGCCAGTTCTACCAGAACTATGAATTCATAAAGTTTTGCACCTCCAGCGAAATCAGCGAAGTCATTTGCAAAGTCTTAAGTAAGTTCTACTTCAACAGAGCTGAAGTTATTGAAAAAGGTTATGAAAATCAGGAATTTGACTGAGTGTTGCTATGTTTTTGCAGATATCACATACCAGCCAAACTACTTCTCCATGTCAGAGCCTGGTGTAGGTCGCTTCCTGGTGGCCCTCTTGGTGCAGGGCGTCGTCTTCAACGCTCTGCTGTTTGTCATCGAGCTGCAGTGTGTCCGCACCGTCTGCAGGCTCTTCACCTCTCTGGGCAGAAAACGCAAACAGGTGGAGGCACCAATAATACTTCAGTATTTAGTTTGTGCAGCTAAATACTGCACAAACTGCACAAACTACGGCAGTTTGTGCAGTATTTAGAAACTGCACAAACTGCATTGAATATTTTCTTCTTTCATTTGTGAATCACAAGGAAAAGAAAGGATGACATGTCTGTCTGTTTTAATCCATAGTGGGAGTTAAAAAAAAGTAGCTTAAGTTGAAAAGTAATTCAACACCTTCAAGTTAAGATTATTAAATATCTTATGCATTTTTTTAATGGAATTTTTTTTTTTTTTAAACTTTTCTAAGTATTATTGGTATTAAATGTAAGAAAATGTGATTTAAGACATATTTTGATCTAACATATTTGCTTGGACCTCAGGTTACTCTCTTGGATGAGGCGGCGTTCCTTCCAGAGGACCGGGATGTGGCTGAAGAGAGGAAGCGGGTCCTGGAGTGCCAGCCGGTGGTGGAGTCCATGGTCGGCAGCCCTCTCATACTGCATGAGCTCAGTAAGGTGAGTTGCACGGTTGCCTCAGTGTAAATGTGTGTGCTGCGTCGAGATGTAAAAAATGTGACAGGTAATCACGTCGCTCTGTCCTGCTCAGGTTTACAGCAGTGGGGAGAACCTCTTGGCTGTGGACAGGCTATCTCTCGCGGTGGGGAAGGGTGAGTGTTTCGGCCTCCTGGGCTTCAACGGAGCAGGAAAGACCACGACGTTTAAGATGCTGACCGGTGACGAGAGCGTCACATCTGGAGACGCCTACATAGACGGCTACAGCATCCTGAGGGACATTAAGAAGGTGAGTCAGAGAAAGGGACACTATTTCAGTAAAAGACAGATTAGACGGTGCCGAAATCTGACACAAATGTTTATCTCGCTGTCGCAGGTGCAGCAGCGCATTGGTTACTGTCCTCAGTTTGATGCCGTGCTGGATCACATGACGGGAAGAGAGACGCTGAGCATGTACGCCAGACTCAGAGGAATCCCAGAGAAGTACGTAGCTGGATGTGTGGAGAACGTCCTGAGGTCACTGCTGCTGGAGCCTCATGCTGATAAACTGACCCGCAGCTACAGGTGAGTGGAGCTCTGTCTTGTACAGATGAAACAGTTGTTACATACAGTGTTAACTCGGATATCTGAATTCATGCAGCGGCGGTAATAAGAGGAAGCTGAGTGCAGGTATGGCTCTGATTGGTGGGCCTCCGGTCATCTTCCTGGATGAGCCTTCCACAGGGATGGACCCTGTCGCTCGGAGACTGCTGTGGGACGCCGTCACTCGCACCCGGGAGTCTGGGAAGGCCATAATAATCACCTCCCATAGGTGAACTCTTTATTAACTCTTACTTGTTTGCTAAAATTGAGCAAAAGAGAATTATTAAAAGAGATAGTATATATATATATATAGTATATAATTTGAGAGGGTAAGAGACAAAAAACAACAGAAGTCAGAACTAAACAAATGGAATGTTGTATCTCTGTTTATGGAACAAATCTTTGGAACAATCTGTCTAAAGAAACGAAAGAGAGTAGATTAATTTTTACTTTTAAGAAGATAATAACATATACTAATATAAATAATAAAAATATGTATTGTCCACATTTTGGTCAATGTAAATGAATGTGTTCTCACATCAGCATGGAGGAGTGTGAGGCCCTCTGCACCAGGCTGGCAGTGATGGTAAACGGTCAGTTCAAGTGCCTCGGGAGTCCCCAACACCTGAAGAGCAAGTTTGGCAGTGGCTACACCCTGCTGGCTAAAGTCCACAAGGAGGATGATCTGGAGGACGGGGACCTGCAGCTTTTTAAAGACTTCATCGAAAGCACCTTCCCAGGTCAGAGGCGTCAGGGTAAAAGTGGAGTTGAGACCAAAACTGTGCAAGCAAACCAAATCTCACTTTGGACTTTCTCCCACAAACAGGAAGTCAACTCAAAGATGAGCACCAGGGAATGGTTCACTACCATCTGACAGATAAAGCACTAACCTGGGCACAGGTACAGTCGCCATGTTTATGTCTAACGACTGCTAGTTCAGCTGTATGTCACAGAAAGTACCTGCCTCTCATTTAGATTTGACGCATGGGCTGTGTTAGAGCTCCCTCTAGTGGAGAAGGAGTAACTAACTAGTAAGAGGAACAAAGGGAGTTAAATAAGGATTCTAGAAACTAAGTTAAGTTCTACAAAATGTTTGATGTGAAAACTTACTTCTCTTTTTCCTAATAAAGGAACAAAACCAAACATTCACGTGACAAAGAACCTTTACAAAACGGATTGATCAAAAACAATACATTTTAGAAAATAACATGAAAGAAACGTGGCAAAAAAAAAAACTGAAAAAAATATTCCTGAAAACAGTGACATGAAAACCTTGAAATAGAATAGAATAGAATAGAATTCAACTTTATTGTCATTGCACTGTCACAAGTACAAGCAACGAAATGCGATTTGCATTTATCCAGAAGTGCTATGCATGATATAGATGTTTATTTGCAGGTGAACCAAGTAGCAATAATGGCGTGGAGCTAAAACAGTCCGTGGTGTGTGTGTGTGTATGTGTGTGTGTGTGAGTAGGCAGGAATATTCAAATGTGAAAGCAATCAATATAATTAAAACATTGGGCTATTTTCTCTGAATATTTTGGACTTACATTTTCTTGTTAAAATTAAGTCTTTTGTGGCAAATACATAATTTTGTAATATATATTTTTTCAGTTTTGTTGCCAGCGCAGCACCACTGCTTATATGCTTCAGGATAAACACAAACTGCACTCTTACTCATTTAGATTTTATGCATAACATAACATGACATAATATGTCAACATAACAAGTATAATAAATGTGCATAAGAAAATTTTAAAAAAGTATATTTATATTGTAAATATAATAATATTTAAATAATTTAAAAGAAATACAGTTTTTAAGTGGTTAAAATTACATTACCTCATCTCAAAGACAGGCTTCATCTCTTTTGTCTCTCCTCTTCACCTTCTTTCTCTGCTGTTCAGGTGTTTGGCACGTTGGAGGCAGCCAAAGAGAAGTACTGCATTGAAGACTACTGTGTGAGCCAGATATCTCTGGAGCAAGTATTCCTCAGCTTTGCTCAGTTCCAACACTGCACACAAACTGACAGGAAGTAGGTGGAAGGAGCCAGGAATCCGTCCATAGTCAACCTAAAACCTGGTGGAAGCAAAAACATTGTTTGACTCCCATCTCCATTTCGGACTTGAACATCAACACTAACAAAGTCAACGGTCCAGTTTGAAACTTGAGCATCTCGTCTGCTTCATGAGACTTTAATTGGTCAGTCACACTGTTTGTTGTTGCCGTCTGAAGCTAGGAACGCTGACTCTCATCGTAGCTTGTGGGGTGTTGATTATACCAAGTGACAAACTCCTAGATCTGCACCTTTTTTAATCGAGTCAAACGCAATGTCGACCCTCAAACACTACGAACTGTGTGCGAGGGGGTCAATGTGTGTGTATGTGTGTTTATGTGCATTTAATATTTGTACAGACTTTGTTTTTCTTATTTATGACTTCTGTTCCCATGATTTTGTGCTGATTGTCATCACAGGAGAGTGAACCACTGATGATTGTGAAGCTGCTGTGCACCTTCGAGCCTTATCCAACAAACTAATTCTTTTTACGTCATCCTGAACAGAAGGACTCCAGACGCCGAAGAGTCTATTGTACTCGTACTCAACTCAAGACTGTTTTCAGTGTAATGCATGCGTGATATCTAAATGAGTAAAAGCGTGGAGATCAGCGGGAGGAGAGCAGCAGGGAATGAAGAATAATCCTTAAGTTATATTTAATTATTTCTTATTATAGACTGTACTTCTCCTCTTTCAGTTAATGGGAATCACAGTTTCTGCAGCAATGTGCAGCAGCAGGAATGTTAACCATTAGCTTACACGCTCTTACAGGTAATTAAATTGCACTTATGCAAATGACGCAGTGAAAATCTTAATTTGAATGTAGATTTGCCCTGTTATTCTTAATATTATTCCTTAACTAACTTCTATCCTAAAAAAAAAACAACAAACGTCATTTAAAATATGAGAAAATTAGTTAAGGAATACTTCTTCTAAACAAACCAAACCTTTTTCTCTGAGAGATAATAATCATCACTGTATTTTTACTAACTTTTCTCGTGCCATTCATGATATATTACACCCTAGATCAAAGCTTGTCAACATTGTTATATTCCCCATATATTATCTAGAAATACTCAGAGCTACATTTATTAAATAGTAATATTTCCGACTTATATCTTAGGTAAACCAAATCTCCTGGTTTCCCGTAATCTCTGTGATACAAACCGGGACCAATAAGATTATCTGTTCATCTCCTCATATTCGAGCGAATCACTTCAGCAGTGTGATGAATGTACACTTCCCCCATGCCGTCCAACATGAGCAAGACAATACATTATCTTTTATTAAGCTCTTAATTTTCACTTTTACGACGTTTTTTCTTTTGTATTTTTTTGCACAATTCTTTCCCATTAAGCAAATGACTTGAAAGAATTACAGCATGAACACTTGAAATGTGCGCACTGCAAACTTTTAAAGATCGACTCCTGCTGAAATGACGGTGTGTCATATTTTAAAAAAGGGAATTTGCATCATTGTAAGTGTGTATTGTACTGTACCATGGAACTGAACCTGTCAGATCTGTATGTATCATTGTCCTTTTTAAATAAAATAATACTCTCCATGCAAATGGGAGCAAACCTTTGAGTGTGACTATGGGTTTTCTACCAAGAATATTGGAAACTCTGCTCTTGCATGATCTATTTTATATTAGATGTGAAATGATTGTTTAAAAATAACAACAAATACGTAAAAATACTATAATTTAGAAATCTTTATTAATACAGTCTCACGTCAATATAAAAAAGAAATGTATACATCTATATTGGAACGGCACAATGTTGGGTAAACATTTTATAATGTCAGTGAAAATTTGACGTTCAGAATGGTTGTTCCAAAGGTAAAAGGCCCTCAGATGAAAAACACCCCACATAGTGTTTTATTCTGAAATCCCGATAGAATGAAAGAAGAATTGAAAAATAAAATAAACTTACTTATTTCAAATATGAGGCCTGTGCGGCACAAAGGTGTGTACATGAGGGAGGATGAGCTGGCAGGAGGTGAGAGGGAAAGGGGGAAATGCAAACACTATTATGTCAATACCTGCAAAGTCAGAACAATTAAGGACAAGGAACCTTTCAAGGATTTACATAATAGCTTATATGCAAAAGATAAAACACAAATAAACATAAAATCATTTGCCAGTACAACCATAAAGGAAACATGACAGATTCAGTTCTTTATCAATGGCAAAAATGTTCCTGGCATTAAATATTTGTGGTAAAAGTATAAATCCATTTTCTGTACAAATGAATAAATATTTTTTATTTATTCATTTATATAGATTATTTTTTTTTATTAATCAAAGCTTCAGGGATGGAGCGGAGTAAACCAACTCAAGAAGTTGAGATCACCCTCATCTTGAGCAAAATGATATACAAAGACTGAGTGGGAGTGGCCAATGCAGATCCAACCTATAGGTGAAGTGACATATATGGCAAACCCACAGAAACTTAAAGTCCTCTCTGTCTTAGCTGAAAATTCAAACCAGGAGATTGTAAGCAGCTGAGAACATGGAGACTTTGAAGGATTTTGGTTTCTTTCTT
>CAEFZY010025453.1:0-27659 GCA_903066815.1 Brachyrhaphis roseni | reverse complement strand
GCGTCTGTGGTGGATAGAGAAGTTAAAATGGAGTTGATAGTCGTTTTCTGTTAGATGTCCTGATTCTAAAGAGGTATTGCATGGGTATGTTGGCATTGTTTTTGGCGGAGTTATGTTTTTTCATAAAAAAAAATTATGCAAATCGCCCGGGCTCGGGCGGGTGGAGGTTAACTGGAAGAAAAGCTGCTTTTCAATAAGTCTGTGTGAGAATTAGGTTTTTCAGCCTTTTTCAACCTTACCAAAATTGGTGTATTTTGCAAAACACTTTCTCTGCATCACATGAGTCAGTTTCTGTACATTAGCTGCGTTTTTCTTAACCATACTTTATTCAAATTGAAATTCTGAACATAAATTCACTTAACGGATGCAGGGCAATAAAAAAAAAAAAAAAACGTTACATTTTTTGCTAGAAAGTTTACCTGTGGTAGCATGGATGTTTTAACGACTTATCAAAAGTTTTCATGTTTGATTTTAATTGCATTTCTTATTCAAAGGAAACGGCACAATTTCAAAGTGTTTTCTCAACATTAGCAGAATATTGAAAAAGTTTTGCACACATTTGTATTGGAAACACAGCTACTGACCCCAAGTACACAAGTAAGCAAGCAGCGCTTTGGTTTCAGACCAGGATGATCAGTCCAGGTGTTTCAGCTGGAACATCTGTTTACAAGAGCCAGATGTGAAGCAGCTCTACTGTAGAGCTAAACTGGTTCAGTGATTCACAGAAAAGCTAAATATTAAAATATTTTCAGTTTCTACAGTAAATATTTGCATTTGCAAAGAAAAATGCAAATGCTAACAAATTTGATGTAGTTCCCTAATGTTTTTTTTTTTTTTTTACTTGGATTAGACCAACTGCGTTTCCATTGCAAATCTGCACAAAATTTTGTCAATATCCCGCTAATGTAAAAACAAAAAACTATTTCGCAATTACAGTGTTTCCATTAAGAAAGGCCATTAAAATCACTTGTGAATAAACAAGCTGCTCCTTCATCCTCCAAATACTTCCTGGCATCTTCTTGTGACTAGTCTGAAGTGAAACAATTGTTTCTGTTGTAGTTTTGCAAGATAAACCAATTTCGATTCGATCCTCTCCCCCCCAAAAAAACATACCTCATCCTCATGCCAAAACGTTTTATAGAAAAATAAGTGTGTTTCGGAATTGGCACTTCCCTTAAGCAAATTTGTTTTCGAAATGTCAAATTGCGCAAGTATACCTTCAATGAAAACGCAGCCAATGTGCAGTATTCCCAGAAATAAAACCAATTAATAGGATTGAGTGTTATAAATAAATAAATGTAAATTAATTACATTATTTATTTATTCATTTTTTTATTGGAATTCCCAACTCTATTTGATTTGCTAGTTATTGTCATCAGACGATCTTAATCCCAGGCATCACAGTGACCCGAAGTCCGGATCCATCACCGTGCATAAAGCCAGGCCTGACATAATATTATTTACTTAAAACTTGTCACGTCTTTTGTCGTCTTGGTGTTGAGTCACACGCCCAAAAATATCACACAGACCCGACTGTACAGAGACGGTGGAGCGACCCGCGGCTGGAGACTCCACAGGCTGTCGTAGTAAGTACCTGTAATTCATCAGTGGCTTCCTGTTCTGTGAGGTTTGCATGGAGCAGCTCAGCACTGGGCTTCCAGCAGAGCTTCTCACCCATTTAGGGTTTTTATCTATTTTTGAAGTACATAAAGTGCCACACACCATTGATTCAGTGGAGTACAGTGGGTACAAAAAGTCTACACAACCTTTTTTTTCTTTTGTATTAATGCGTTTTCCAGGCACATAATACCATTTTACAATACAATCAAGTAGCTATTTACCTTCAGTTGTCATAAAATTATATATTATATATATCTGCCTTCTGAAACTCCTGAAGGCAGAGTTCTGGAAGAGGAGGCCCAATAAAAAAAAAAAAGTATTTTAATCAAATCTATGAACCTTTTAACAATATTTTTACCAGCATTTCACTGAGACGTAGTTCCAATAATGAGCTCAGCATATGAATAGTTCCCTCATGTGTTTGCTGATTGCTGTTGGCTAGTCTGAAGAAGCAGAGTGGGGGTTGTGGGGGAGGGCTGCTCTGTGAGGTGGAACCTTGGTCTGTGCCTTGAAGGCGGAGCTAGGTCCACCCAGTTGAATGGTTGCCACGGGAGATTAAAATATTTCTCAAACATGCTCAAAAGAATCAAGGCAAGACTCCAGGGAATAACATTACAACAGTATGTAAATGATTTTTGCCCTTTTAAAAGGTTAAGTTGTGTTGTCAATCATTAAAACTTTGTCACTAAGTGAAATACATTGTTTATATTACTTACTTAGCTGAAAGTTTTAAAGTCTTTATTTATGTTAGTTATGATGATTTTCCACTTCCAGCTAATAAAAACACCACATTTAAAATTAGAATATTAAATCAGATCAATAAAAATCATATATATATATATTATCAGTACAGAAATTTGGGTTTAAAACCCAAACCCAACAGAATGCTGTTTTTAGCAGCTGTGAGCAGAAAATAATCATAGAAACTGAAATAAAGGCTTTAAAGCATCAATTTGTGTGGAATTATTCTGTATAATGTGTTTCACTTTGTGAATTAAGTTGCTGAAATCAATGAAGTGAGGTTATTTAGCATAAATATAACCCTTAGAACCAAACATGGAGGAGCAGCATTCAGCTTCTATGCACCACAACTCTGGAACAAACTTCCAAAAAACTGAAAAACAGCAGAAACACTGAGTTCATTTAAGTCAGGACTAAAACCCACCTGGTTAGAGCTGCCTCTGATTAATAATAAAAAACACTGATCAATTTATTTGTTGTATGTTGATGATTTTGATGACAATTGACAAAATGTAATGTTTAGTGCTTGTTCCATAACTGGAAAGTGCTTTATGGTGTAAAGCACTTTGAACTGCCTTGTTGCTAAAAAAGTTATACAAATAAACTTGACATAAGGAACCAGGTATCTTCTTACATTTTTTTTTACATTGTTCTCTCAAACAATTTTGTTTTTCAGTTGAACAGATTTAGTCACATTAAGGGTGAAGATGAAGGATGAAGGGTGAAGGAGATTGAATTTGTTTTACATCGCAAAGATATTGGCATTTGAAAGCCACTGTAGATACTAACATGTTAAAGCTAGAATATGTAACTTTCATCTTTATCTATGTGCTAAAGCTGTCACCATGTCGAGACATTATGAGACAGATCAACTGTGAAAAGATAAATATTCTCCATCGCCTCCCTGAGATACTTTTGCCATCTGACAAAATTAAACTCTCCTGGTCAGAAACAACCAGTCAGAGTCAGGGGGAGGGGCTTCGTGCTGCTCTGTGCTTCTGTAAACCGAGTCGACTTGGACTTGCCAGCGTCGCTACGAGAACAAATACCATCAGGCATGTCTGCGTGCGTGTGTGGGGGTGTGAGGGCCTGTGTGTGTGTGTGTGTGTGTGGTCCTATTCTGCTGTATCTGTGCATCCTAGAACAGGCTGTGGACCCACCACACTCTGGAGGCAAACCTTCACTTAGCAACACTCATCCAGCCACATGCAGCCTGGCTTGGTCATGAAGAAGCTGCTGACCTCAACCTACCTCACTGCTACACACACATCTGACCAAAGCCTCTACTTCCACCAGCTTCACCAGGAGGTGAAACATAAACCTGGAGGTTTTCAGCAAGAATGCAAATGACAGGATGTTGGTGAGGTGAAAAACATGCAGTTACCTCACAAGGTGACGGTGACCTTTGAGATTCTTTCACTTTTACAGATGTGATTTAGTTACTGAGCTCAGTAATCCAGAGAAATTGAATCTTTTCACTGCAACGATCATTTGGACTCCATAAAGCCTCAGTTTAAATGTTCTGTTAAGAGAGTTTAAAAACTAATTAAGAAGATTCTTTTCAATTATTGAAATAGATTTAAAATATTCTTAACTGTAATTCAGTGGGGTAATTCAGCAAAGTGGCAGACAAAAGCTTGCAGAGTCACACAAAGGTAAAACTATAAAACAACAACAAAAAAGAGACGGTACAGCAAGGACAAATTTAAATTCTATGAACTTCAGTATTTATGGCTCATTTTCATACTTCAATGTTTTTTGAAAAACTTGTGAAAACATAATTTCTTCTTGGGAGTTCCATGAAATTAAAAAGTAGCAGAGGTAAAATAATTTCAAAGTCAGCAGTCCTTTACATTTGAAAGATTGGATTTTTGCGAGAAAAAAAGGAAAGCATTAGCAAGAACATTTTTTTGAAACAGCAACACAAGGCTGCAGATGAGGTTGAAAGTTGAAGACTGTGTGCAGGTGTTATTGCTCTGAAATGAATTTATGTTTTGGAGGGGAGCTTTTCGGGAACACCTCCAGTGAAGATGTGAAGCAGGTGTGAAACGACACATGTGCCGAGCGCATAAGTTCAGGTTAAAGCGCGTTTCAACAAAATGTGAAATCACAGCGCCGTGGACTGGCCTGGCATGACAACTGACAAAAACCTGGAGCTTTTCCCTCAATCAAAACACTTTCAATGTCCAGACAGTAAACGAAGCCTTAAACATTTCTCTGTGTTATGTAAAGAATATGGCAGACGGCAAGCAGGCATTCTTTACTGGTTTGGTAGAACCAATAAAGAGCCTCCTTCTTTAAAGTTAACATTAGACTCTTGTTATATAGTGCTAGTCAACTAGCTAGCTCCACCTGGATCTCTTGAAGAAAGTTTAGCTTCCTGTGCAATGTGAATCCTCTAGAATTAGAATTCTGCATTCGACATCAAGTTGAGAAAAAGCGAAGACACCAAGAGTCCAAACACTGAGCTATTACAATGTTACCTTGCGTAACTGTAGAGTTAACATGGAGGCTTCTCAGTGCCTTCCTTCCAGTCCGTTGCTGTCTGGTTTGTTTTCTCTTTTGTCAGAGCATGGTTTGTTAAATGGTTACTGACCTCAGGCTGTCAGGAAGTAAGGGGCCAACCACAAACTGCCCTGTGGTCCATCCAGTGAAATCGGTGTCCATGTGTGGGTTTGTGTGCTATGGAGACATGTTGTAGTCATGACATAACTGTGAACTTCCTGATCTTTCTATTGTAATGTAAGACTCTTTGTGTTCATTGTCTTTGTATTCTTTAACTTTGGCCTTGTTCACTTCTTCTTCATCATTTTCTAAGGTTTTTTGGGGAAACACTCCTTTTTATTTTTTTCTTGTACCTGAACATAACACTAGATTTTGCAGTGTGCTTCAGGTAGGAAGAAACAGGAAATAAAATATGTCAGATGCATCATTTCTCTGTAGTATAGCTACCGCATGGCAGGTTTTCAGGTACAGTCATGAAAGTGTAAAGAAAAAAAAAATCACTTAACAGATTCCATTGTGTTATTACTGATTAGGCAAATAAGTAGTGAAACAGAAAAGCTGTGTGTGAACAACAAAGTATGTTTGAGGAACCTGTAAATGCACCTGAAGCAGCAATAAGTTAAAGCAGTTCTTCTGTCCATCAGTCTTTTGTATCATAATGAAGGGATTTCAGTCACTCTTCTGTACAAAGGTCGTGTGTCTTTCTGTGGAGATGATCAATTGAACAGTTTTTGTAAATCAGTGAATATAATGATCCATTGCTTTGCAACTAAAAGTATTCTTAATTGTATTGAATACTTAGAAAGCATACAAGAGTGCAAAGGTGATTTTCATTTTACAATTTGCCAAACTGTCTTATTTACAGTATTTATTACAGCTTCTGCCGATCAAACAGTAAAAAAAAAAAAACCTCTGCCATGCTTATTGCAACACAAGTGAAGATAACTTGAGCAAATAACATTGTCCCATTAAAGCTGCCTTAACATACATAACATGGATTAAGGTTTCTAGCACCCTTTTTTCCCTCCGTGTTTGTTTTAATGCAACCATTGAGCATTGCATTAGTCATTTCCAAAAGCATTAAAATTATTTTTTTTTTTTATTTGATCATCTGATTTGTTTTTATCTGCTTACCAGGAATTAAGTATAAAGAAAAAAAGGAAAGACTCCAGACTTTTGCTCAGAACTGTACATGTGTACAGTCATTTACTACCAAACTGCTGTTTGGTAGTAAATGAGTCTTTACATTGTGTTTTATGTTTATCTATTAAAGCAACTTAAACCTTTAACAGAAAATGTCCTGTATAAACTCTGATGCTTCATTTTCTCTTTGTTCTGCAGTCCCCAGTCTGGTGGTTATATTTAAACGCTACGGAGAAAGGCTGATTAGATATAATTTGTTCATTTTTGCTGCTATAAAATGGGATGTTGGGATAATTTGGTCCATCAGATAAAGTCTAATGTCAGCAAAGAACGCTTCCCCCCGTACACGAGTCAGCAGTCATAAAAATAGATTAAACTTTCAAGAGTCAGCATCTGTTTGTTCCAGCTTGAAGGTGATAAATAATGAAGAGGGAACAAAAAGAATCACGGTAAGCACAGAGACAAGAGACCCCAGCTGTTCAGAGACCACTCATGACGCTTGCTGACCATCACAAAGTGCTGGCCTTTCTTTACACCCACGTTTATGTGGCATCAGCTGAAGCTATTACTTAGGGATGCATGAGTACACAGCCAAGATCCAAATACACCTCACTCTGGAACAAAAGTTGGAAGAAAACACAAAACTAAACATGTGGATACATTTTTTTCCTCCCCTGAGCGGATATGTTAGACTATAAATATTAGGTAGTCTGTAGTAGACTCTCACAAAGGTCTGCTGGAATTTGGATTTGACTTCACAACTTGAAACTTATTGAGTAAGGGTTGATACGTCTTTCATTTCACGATGTCAGAACCAGCAGATAATGTTCAGTGGTCCTCTTCATGGCTGCTGTTTGCTCTCATCCTTCTGTTGTCCTGCGAAACTTTGGAAGCTTCCGTGTACCATCAAAAAGGTAAGCACATCTCCCTTTTTTCCTAGCAGTCATTAATCAAAAGCGTGTAAAGCCCTGCCGTAGCCGATGTTTGAAATGTTTAAGCAACCCTAGCTTGCTACTGTCAGCAGTTGAAGCGGCTCGAAATGCATGACAACAAACTTTCATCTGCTGTAGTCTGACCTTGCATTTGGCCTCTTGGGACTCTTCGCAACAGATTAGTGTGCTTCCTATGACCTCCCTTTTCAAGGTGACAAACCGCATATGGAAAGCTTTTCACGGCCTTCAGGCATGGGAGAACTTACAGAGGACGCTAGGTTTGGCCATTAGCATGCATGACCTCTCCCAGTGAGATGTCACATCCTTCACTGAGAGGGCAAAGTAAAAGTCCTCCCAGTGGAACATGTGTGAAGTACATTTTCACCTAGCTTGGTTATACCTTTGGATTCCTCGTTATGACTCCACTCCAGGTCAAACAGCAACGCAACTGTGGCACTTGTTTTCTCCTCAGGTATCTGTTTGTACAAGGACAAGCTCTTCAAACCCGGGGATACCTTCAGGAGAGGCTGTGATAAGTGCTTCTGTCATGAATTTGGATTCTACTGCTACTCGTGAGTAGATTCTCCCTCTCTTTGGTTATTATTTGTTCATTTTCATTTTACAAAGCTTGGCAACTCACAAGTGCTTGTTGCCTTTTTGCAGGCCGATGAAACCTACCTCATGGCCGAAGAAGTGTCATCGGATGCGGACAGACTGCGGATATATGGTCGTTTACAAGGAAAACCCATGGGTGGAGTGCCGCGCCTACAGCTGGATTGGTTGACATAACAGGGAGAAACCAAACAATGTTCATGTCTCATTACTTTTTAGGTTTGTCCCACAGACTTGGGCATTTTACCTTGATGATGTAGAAGGTTTTAGTGAGGGCACTGCTTGATGTAAAAATGAAAACTGTTGGTTAAGCAGTTGAACCAAAGTTGAGGTGCTTCAGAGTGATGTACCTGCTTTGGTTTAACTCTGGAGACTGAAACTGACAAGTTTTCTCAGTCAAAGACATTAGACATAAAGTCAAATCAGTAGTGGATTTATTAATCAGGCTTCCTCAATTGGGTCCTCAACCCACTTCGTCATGAAACACCAATAATCAATATAAAAGACTTAAACTGTGGTGATACATATGCTTTCATTATGCCCTTGTACAACTGATTTAGTCAAGTCATTGCTGCTGCTATATACTATATGTAAAGCTGAACGGTTAAAGAGCCAATGGATTGCATGGTGTATGAGATGCAATGACAGACAGAGCTAAAAGTGACTAAACCCAGAATGGTATTTCAAGTCAAGCTGATAAAGTTTCATCTCAAGAATACCATGCAATATGAAACGGATTCAGACTAACTGTGGGTAAAAAGATATTTAAGCTTATTTAAATTCTATATTAATATAATTGTCTTTTACTTTCAGTTTCATTACTTCTGGCTGGTGAATGTCCAAGTCAGGGTCTTTTGTTGGTGGTACTGATCAGTGATTTGCAGGAACAAACTCCCAAACATTAAAACCAATGCTACGTATTTGCTTGTAAACAGAACAGTTCTGAAATGCAGGGAAACAACCCAACGTTTCTTCAGTATTTTGTGATTGTTCCCCATTAAACTCACTCACTAGTGTGGTTCTGTACATTTATTTTAACAGCTGGAACTTACTTGTTTCTGCTAAAAGTGTTTCTATGTTAGACAGTTTGAGTTTGCTGTAGTGCTACGCTAACAGATGCTGTTTTGATTGAAGTCCAGTCAGTCGTTTACTGTTTTAACATCTTAATATACCATTTTTTAAGCTGCACTCTATGAAGCTGACAGAAATCTACCACAGCCAATAGTCTCTCTTAATGCTAATGTTTCAGAAACCTGACATGTAAAAAGATACCGACCATGTAAAAGTGACTTAACTGGCAACGCAACAATACCTAGAATCAGATCGAGACATTTCTTTAATTGGCAAGTTCTGAAATAGAACTTTTAAAGACAGACAATATTTACTGTAGTCATTTTTAACGTTTTATGGTTTCATTTATTTCTTATGCATTCATTTTTATGGATACTGATGAATGTTAATTGTGAGATGTGTTTTCCTTGTACCCCACTATACTAAATATCAAATATTCACATGTACTTTCTGCCTTAAATACATTACAATAAAATCTTTGTTCATTTTACTTGTTATTTTCATGTCTTAAATAGATTTTAAAAATACTCATCATAGCTCCACTGAGCATTTTTCTGTTTGATGGATGTACAACTTCCTCCCCACTCATATTTCTGGAAACCATAAACATGCAAAGTTTTTCTCTCTGTATTTATGTATTCAACCTCTTACTGTGTGAATTTTGTTGCAGTTATGTTTAAATGTGTTTCTTCTGATAAGCAGATTCTAAATTACGGTAAGTAGTTCATTTGAACACATGGAATAGATTTAAATGTAGGTATTTAGTAAAAAAAATCTGAGAGCTTGCAAAATCTGGCCTGGTTGATTATTATGGTGGCAAGAGCTTATAAATGATTGTTGGTTTGTGAGGAACATTCATCATCTAGCAATAGGATGAAATAAGTTTGGAAGCAGTCTAAACAAGAATTAGCATCAGCAGTATAAAAGAGATTACTGTAATGTTTTTTTGAAACATATACACTTATCATTATGTGATGATTTTACCACTAAGCAAAAATCACTTATTTAGAGCTGTGTTTTGACCTGTCTTATCCAACTTAACTAGCTCACAAAGGATTTGTTCTAATTTGTCAGCTTGATATGGAATATGAAATAT
Organism: Brachyrhaphis roseni; assembly: GCA_903066815.1. Taxonomy (NCBI): domain Eukaryota; kingdom Metazoa; phylum Chordata; class Actinopteri; order Cyprinodontiformes; family Poeciliidae; genus Brachyrhaphis; species Brachyrhaphis roseni. The sequence continues at coordinate 17,939 of CAEFZY010025453.1, read as the reverse complement.
TCAATAAACCTACGCAATCATAATTTGGACTGCTGAATAAATGTCAACATTTCTTTACATACCACCCCACTGACCTGCATTAATACTTCTGATACTCGCATTAGCGAACATTGCTGAATGTGTTGCCAGGCTTATGCTTATTGCCTGTTCTCCATTAGGGGATATGTCACAATTCAGTCGCAAAACGTGCATATATCATATGTGTGTATATTTTACATCATAATTGCAAACTCATTGCTGTGTTCTGGACACAAGTGGGATAAAGAACATTAGCAATAATTTGAAAGTTCAGCTGTTTTGTAAGCTGGTAAAAAGCAGCTCCTGGTTCTACGTTTTGCTTCATAACGAAGGTCTCAGCTCTGGAGAAACAATTGCTTCCTGATAGACATTTTGTGAGAATACACCAAGAAGCTAACACAGGCGTTTGTCTGACAATTGCAGACTAAAATTCACTCAACATTCATTTAACATTAGTTTCATAAAACATGTCAGTGGAAAATCTATTGCTTTGCTGTAAAACCGCATCTAAATAAAAAGCCTTTCTTAAGAACACTTAAGAAAACAGATGAATGAATACCTTTTGATGGTCATGACAGTTCAGGCTCAAGTCTATCAGTGTAAAGAAAATAAAGATTTGTATACCTAAGGTTTCTAGAACAAAATTCAGGGAGAATAAAGAAAACAAGAGAGAAAAAAGCCTAAAGTTCTCATTAAGCTGAAGTGGAGAAGATTTTCTTTCTGATGCTAAATAAGTGCAGCAGGAAATCCCCAAATGTGAAAATTCAAAAATACCCTGAAACCATTGAGGTCTTGCTGCTGAAAACATCTGGCTGTGAGAACTTTCCATGGCCTTTAGGCCCACAGGGTCTTCAGGAGGTTAACTGGAGGTCAACCATGGGTGCTGAAGGCACTGTGCAGCAGTTGCCCTTCTCTGTGAGTGATAATCCAGCATACGGAGAAGGAGGTTTGAGAATTCAGAGGCCTCCTCTAGCAGAAAGTTATATTTCTCCACCAGAACGTCATAAAGTCTCCTTGGCCTCAGTGGTCCAACACGACGGAGATCAACTGCACAGCAACAAACAGTGAAAAAAACAAGGTTTGTTTTAGAAGTTGAGCTAAACTTTAGTTTTGAAGAAGAAGAAAGTGTAGTTGTACCTCTCCGGTTGAAGTATTCAGCTGAGTGTTTGCCTGACTGGACAACATCTGGAGGAATTCTGCCGAGGAGCTCAATGATTTGGCTGATGTGGTCTGAGGTGGATGGAGGCACCACAAATGTTACGCAACACACACACAGTTTCAGGAGAAATTAGCATCTCCAGATACAATGAAGGCGTGCATTAATCCCATTTAATCCCGTGTCGGTGTGTGCCTCCTCTCTCCGTTCGTGTCAGCTCGCTGAATTAAACCCACCTTCCTCCAGGGACATGAACTCGCCGGCTTTGGGGTGGAACAACGAGTCTCCAGTGACCAACTCGAAGGCCTGGGAGAATCCAGAGGAACATTCAGGGTCACGTGTGTGCCTAGTTAAAGAGACTGTAACACCGCTTTTAGTTTTTTTAACCAAACTAAGCAGTTTCACAAAACATTACTTCCCTAATCTCCTATTAAATATTAGTTAATGGTTGCTATGGCAGAGAGTAAATACGAGTCAAAAATCACAGCTGAGCACTTAGTTATTAACACCTAGAGGGTATTTAATGTCAACCGAAATGTTTTATCTGAGAAAAACGTCTTGTTGTATACTTTAACATCAGTTGTGATTAATACATTTAAAGATTCAATTGATATTTTTAACCCCTTTTATGAACTCCCACAAGTGAAATTACCAAAAGTTCCCAAAAAGATACATTAGTTCTAGAGAGTAACATAACAAAAAATTGCTTGATGAAGCAAAGCAGACATCATCAAACTGTGGTCAGGTGGTGTCTCACCATGCAGGCTACACTCCAGATGTCAGCTGGCGGACCGTACTCAGATCCAAGAAGGACCTCTAGAGACCGGTACTGACGGGTCTGGATCTCCTCACTGAAATGCTTGTACTGGGTCAGAACGGTGAAGGACAAAACAGTCAGACAGGACATCAGAAAAGAGCAAATACGCCACTCTGAATTTTAAAGTTGTGTGTATAGTTTTTGACTTTCAATCCTTTAGTGTTTTATATTATGAATATTTATTAAAAATGCTTGGCATTTTAATAGAAACTTTTTCAAAAATGTTGAAACTATTTTGTGGCCACTAGGGGTCAGCAGACAGTTGTTTAAACAAAAAATAGACATATTTTTAATTATTATGAGGTAAACCTCAAGTAGAAGAAAAGGCCTAGTGAAGACAGATCACTGCTATCAGTGAAAAGTGAAGTACAGTACTAACCACCCAGCAGGAGCTTCCCAAATCAGCAATCTTCACAGAAATTTCTTTTAACTTGTCCAGATTTACTTCCTCTGTCTCTAAAATAGTCAAACAAATTAGCATTGAACTCAGTTCAGTTTAGATAAATAACTGATTTAATATTTAAAGCAGAGTAAAAAAAAATAATTCGAACAAGTCAGTTTGTCCCCCCCTGGCTGATATATTACATTTAGTTTTTTAAAATATGTTACTGATCTGCAGATGATAAACTTTCTATATCTGAAGCCTATAAACAAGAAAACAGCTGTGCCTGTGGTCTTGCTCCTCTCTACAGCTGGTAAAGAGAGGGAGCTGCTGCCCCCTGCTGGTTTAATATGGCTGTGCTCCTTCAGGTGCAGCAGAATGTTTTCTGGCTTAATGTCTGTGTGGATGATCTTACATCGAGTGTGAAGGTAGTCCAAGCCCTGGAGGACCTGCAGAGCAATGGAGAATTCAGATGTTTCTTACATTAAAGAAAGACTGATCAAACAAAAACTCCTTTATCATTTGTACCAACTCCTTGCTTTTCTTGAAAATGGTCACAAAAAAGTTAGATTTTTATTTTAAGCTAATAATTGTACATAAATGCAGTCAAATCCACAGGTTACTGTGGTTTTGTGTTACTTGCCTGGGCGAGTATTTGCTTGACCCAAGGATGCATCAGGCCTGGATTCCCAAAACAGAGCTGCCAGGTCCTGAGGCTGGGCCCCAGGAGCTCCAGAACCAGGCACAGGTCTCGTCATGCCAGGCTAAGGACAGTTTTGTAGGGTGCCTTCACAACAACCCTGTTTAGTCCACTTTAATAAAACTCTAGTTCGTTTGCCTAGAAAGTCTGGTTCGTTTGGGGGAGTATGAATGTACAGTCCATCTCTGATGTGACTGGTTGAAGTGAACTCTGGTGCAGTTCAAATATGAAAAGATGCGACTCCACTTTAAAAGTGAACTGTACCAGCTAAAGGTTGTAGTAGGTTTTCAGCTAAAAGTTTGGTCCCCAATCAAACTCAGTCTACTGGACGATCAGGTGTGAAAACAACCATAATCTACATGCTTACACTACAACTCATCTGGAAGCAGAATAACACTGAACACAGAGTCCACACTTTACAATTTCACCTTTGCTACACATCATCCGTGCCTAAAGTTCAGAAACAAACAAAGGATATGGACCCCGTTGACCCCAACCAGCTTGAATTCATCAAGCAGCTGAACGATCCTTTGGCTGGAGGGGTGACGGCTAACAGGACCACTGGACTGATCAACGAGGGACAGGAGAAAAGGAACAGTGAACAGTAAGACAGGAAGTTGTGTTTTCGTGTTGCCATGGACATGCAGACACCAACAAGAAGAGGCTGGAAGCAGAGCTAACGTATCGTAGAAGAGCCTGTTCATCCAGTCCCGCCTGAGAGAAGCCTGCGCCACTCTTCAGGACCTTAAGGTAATGTAAATATAATTCAGGACCTTAACAGCAACCCTCCTACCCGACCTGCCAACACAAACATTCTGATTTTTATTAGCTGTGGACAAAACTGTAGAAAGTATCAAATGAAAGACCGAAAGTCAATACAGGGAATTGCAAAGAGTGATTGAAGTTCTTCACCTTTCGTCACAACACATACACAAACTAGTGTGCATCTTTGGGATTTAATGTCACAGACACAAAGAGGTGTACACAAAGTGTTTCATGGAGGCAAAGGAAAATATTATTATTATTATTTTTTTTTTTTATATATATATATATAAAGGACTATCCAGGTTCCTCCTATGACTGTGCAAATCATGTGTAAAGCACATGACTCGCATACGGAGATTTGCAAGTCATGTGCTTTACCTTTGTTACACTGCTGTGCCCCACCCTAATTGCTTTACTCTTTCCTCTCCTAAACTAACCTCACCTGAGGTCCATGCAGAGCCATGTGGAGAAAAAGCCCCAGCCAAGTTTAGACACCACCTGGTATCTTCTGTTCAAAGAGTCGCCAATCTGGACAGGGTGGTAACCACCTGCAGTAATAACATCCAGGATTAAACACAAGAACACACAGCAACACCCAGTAGGAACATGGCAACAAATGTCTCCCAAAGTAATGTGAATATTAAAAAAACAGGCAGGAAGCCATTTTCACATAGTTTTGGAGAGCTCCAGCTATTTCTGGCGTAGCGTCGTCCTCAGAAGCCCTTCCATGACCTTTTGTGAGTAATATGCTCAGACCTGCCTGCAGGACACTCAAGCAAGATGATGAATGATCCTGTTTCTGTCCTCCTTTAACCTGAACAACGCATGACACGCTGGGTTTTGGTTTTATTTTTAACAATCTCAGAGAACCTTGAATTGGATCTCTGTTTCCAATATCCCTGAACATGGCATGAGCTAGTGTGTAATTTGTGACTGCGTCAGGCGTTTGTCGCATCATGCAGACAGCAGTGCTGATACCTGCAACACAGAGGAGCACGAAGCAAGGTCAGGTGGAAAAACATGCAGATTGAAGCATGAAAGTGAAGGATCAGGACAGCGAGAAGCGACTCAGATGTTAACCAGGCAGTATTGGTCATCTGTGGTTTATAGTAAGAATAATTTACAGTAAAACTGAAACCTTAAAAAGCTCTGCAGCCCAACTTATTCTCAGAAAAACCTGGTTGAGATCATACTGCCTGTGTTCTCCGTCTTCATGATGGTGGCATAGTGTTGTGCTCACATATTTTGCATGTTGCAGTGTTGCTTTGATGCACGTATTATTTTCGGTTCGGTGCATCTCTACTACTTATACCATAGCGATATTCTCTGGGGTCTTCACAGTCCTGACTTTCGGTCGTATAGAGCTGATTGGGTTCTCCAGCTGTTCCTAAACGGTCCGATGAGCCATCTCTGTTCCTAAAGAACACAAAACAGTGTAAGAAAGCAAAACAGTGGACTCTTCTAGCCTCCTGCTTCACCTCGTCTTCATTCTACAGGTAAAAGTGTTTGTGTGTCAGTGATGAGTTTCCCCACTGACCCTCTGCAGTGGAAACTCGTCCTGCTGCCGGGGACTCGGAAAGAAAATCAGCCGTGCCGGAACTTGCACTATTTCTGACTGCTGTAAATCATTTTGCCGTCCGTCGGTACAACCCAAGAACTCGCTGTCCCAGCTGCTACCGACACGAAAGCGCACTGCGTGGATGAAAGGCCTCTAGTCACGTCATGTCTGGAAATAATCAGCGCAACTTTGTTCTCTAGTTTTGAAGTATCTGATTGTAAAAATAAATATATTTTTTTACATTCTCTACAAAATAAGCTGTTGTCTAAAGTTCTAAATAAGTCACTTCTCTTATTACACCTGACCTGTCTGTGTTGAAATGTGTTTCTTCAGGCTTCATTGTATGAGATGAAATGTTGAATTTTTGTTCTGAACACAAACCTGCTTGAAAGGAAACTGTTTATCTGTGCAGAAGTTGGTAATCTGTTTGATGAAAAAAATAAGAAAACCATATTCCTTAATTGGTGATTTTGCATAACCCTGCAGTAAAACTCAAAGACAACATGCATCTGAGGGGCAAGAATATACTCACATGTGACGTTGCATGGCGATCTGGATTTGGATCTCGGTATCTAATCCTAAAGTTGTTGGTGAAGATGGAAACCTGGTTTCACGCTGAGACAACAGCCAAATGACCGGTGCTTTCACCTCTGGTGCCGCAGCAGATCAACAGAGCGGGTGAAGGTGGGGGCTGGGAGCAGCAGCCGCTGTCAGCACGATCCAAACATGGAAATATCCAGCAGACAGTGAACTCACCAACCACACCAAGCCTTCACCTGGCTGCTGCCAGGTTTCACTCCCTCCGTCTGTCCTGGCTGGATTTAAATGTGGAATGAGAGAGGAGGAATAAGATCAACAGACTGGAGAGAGTGGGGGACGGCTGGAGAGTTTTTCTTCTTGCTGTGGTCTCATGGGAAGGTTGACCTTTGGGCTAAACTTGGCATCAAAGCGGAATCTTTGACCTCTGACACAAGATTAGGTATCACAATGAAGTCAGGAGGAAGAAGGTTGGAAAAACGCCAACTTTCCTTCTCGTTTCTGTTAGAATTTGAGGTCTTTTCTATATTTTATGCCACATACATTCAAATGAAGATTATAAAATGCTGTTGAGTAAATAAAACGCATGTGAAACTAAAAAGATAGATATTTCAAGCCTCAGCAGAATTATATTTACATTACCTTAAAAATGCATCCTTACCTTTTGATTGAGAGAACACCAATTTATTGGCCAAAATTTGGGAGATTGGTGATCAGCTGACATTTCCACATGAAACCGATCATATTTACCTCTGCATACGTCTGAAAATCAGCCACTGTCCCGTTTCCCGCTGCTGTGAGAGAGGGCTGACAGACAGACCCGTCCACCAGGTCACGCCTGTATGTTTACAGTTAATAATAGTCGCTGTTGCCAACTTGTCTATTTTGTCAAGATATTTAGTGACGTTTTAGACAAAAAAAATTATGGATAAAAAATCTGTATTGGCCAAATTCTAATTCAGCAAGTGAGGCTTTATAGAAATTGGTGACTGGTAATTGGCTGGAAAACGGCAATCTGTGCGCCTCTTCTTTGGACCTTTTCATGTTTTGTCATGTTATAACCACAAACTTTTGTGTATTTCAATGTGATTGGGTGTGTTAGCCAAACAAAGGCATGTTAGCTAACAAACAGGTTGCTAGGCGCTCTGCTGTGTGACGAGACAGATTTAATGAAACACAAACTGTCAGAGGAACAATAACCTGTTTGTACTCGATACTATCAACACTTTCAACCAAGCAGGTGCTATATCACATTTTTAAATCTGTGTTGGTTACTCTTCCGACTTCACAGGTTAGAATTCTGATTTCGATGGGCGTCATAGTCGGTTTTTATAATTTGGAAGTGAGAAATTCTGACTCTGGTGTAAAAATAAATTGCAGCATTGCTTTGTTTGTGAAGCTGATAATTTTGTACAATTTCAACAACTTGTTATAGAGTGATTCTGGGCAGGTGGGTTTATTTAAAGAAAAAAAAACAATAGCAAAAAACAATTATTTGCAAACATTAAGGAACAGAAACAGCACTAACCATCTGAAAAATATTTATTATTTTGCTGCTGACGACTGCAGTTGTTTTGACCAAAGTTTTTACATGGGATCAAAGTTTTGTTGACTATTATGAAATATAGAAAAAGCAAACTGGACATGAACAAGGCACAGTGAAATAACCAGGAACTACTGAATTAGCTAGAGCATTAACACACTGTAAGACTGCAGTGTTTAAGAGTGTTTTAACAAATGTTTTCTTAAGCACTTTGTATTGCCTAATTGCTGAAAATGTGCCGTATAAATAAAATTATCTTTGCCTTTACCTTTATTATACAGAGTTACACCTTCGTGATGTAGCATTTGATCTGCAAACATAGACTCAAATCTTTTTCAGGGGAAAGCAAAAGAAAAGAGAAGATCCAGGAAACGTTGAAAATGAGATTTTCCCTCTGGGCTGTAATATCGCAACTCATTTTAATGCAGTTTTAACGACAAAAATAAAAAGACTTTAAGTTGATCTCCCTCAGCTGTTCCACTGGCACCAACAGTGCATTACTGTGTAGGTGTTTATTCCCATCCCCATTTATGTCCACAACTCTAACGAAGGGCCAGGCTGGAGCCTGTTGTGGCTGGTACCATTTTATTCTTCCAGAGGATTGTAATCAGGCTGCTTCTGCAGGACAAGGACATGAACTTATTTATCATGACTGTAAGGCCAAGAAATCAGCACAGATCTAAATCCATGCAGGGTTGGATGGATCATAAAGTCTCTGAGCATTTTTAAACTTCTGATGCAACTTACACATAAATATTCTAAAAAGCATACAAACAGTTCCTTTAGACTAACAAATTGGCGCTACATGAACAAACTGGTTTGAATTGCTTAGAGGTCTAGACTTTGACTGAGCCATTCCGGCAAATAAATAGGCTTTGGTCTGGACTATTCTATTGTTGCTTTGCTATGAAAGTGTAATAGTTTCAGCGTTTAGTAAGTTTCTTTATCTGTTAGCCAAACACTTCCAGTGTTGATGACCAGAAACGTCATATATCATTTTAATCAGATACATTCAATCACCAGAAAAAAAATAAAATAAAAAAATTCCTCACCAACATCAAGTCAGATGAAAATTTTTCTATTTTAGGTCAATTAGCAAATATCAAACTACATGATTACATTTTTGCCCTAAACACCAGAATAATTAGTGAATTTAAAAAAATTACAAATAATAAATAAAGTTCCATTAATTTTTGTCATATTTATTAGAATGGCATTTTAAGCTGTATAACTTTGGTTAAACATTTTGAGTTTCCTTCTACAAACTCAAACTGACTCAGGTTTGTAGCCCAGCTTGTTAAAATGCTCCTGACATCTGGGCTTTGTGATGGTCACTCCGAAACATCAACTTTGTTCTGCTAATTTGTCAACATCCATGGTATCGTCGTTTGATACAATGTTGATTATACTTTCATATGATCAACTTCTTAAAATAATAAAACAATTTCAGCAAAAAAAAAAAACAAAAGACACCTATAATTGTTCATAGGTATCTGAAAAATGTCCCCAACCCCGTTTTCAAAATATCATGATCATATTAGTAAAAATTGCAATGCGATACATTTCCTTCTTTCTTACCTTTAGTATTTTGGGAAACATCGTTTGTGTTCAGTATGAAACTAACTTGCTAAATATTACATTAGCATAAAAACGCGAATTCGTAACACTTGGACTGCATCAAACTGTACCCAACAATTATCCCACTCCAAACAGTTCTTGACAATATGAATATTGCACAAACTGATACTGTGATGACAATATTTACCATTTTAATACAGCATAAATCTACAACTGAGCTTCTTAAAGAAAAAGTGCAAACAAACTTACAACGTGTACATATGAATCACTTTATTGCATCAAATTAAGCTGTTAGGCTCATCCTATCAGTTAGTCAGAGAAAGCTAAGAGTTCAGATTACTGGGTAACGGTATGTATCTACAGAACGTACATCAGAACTGCTTACACATGATCTGCAGGCAACATTAATGTGCATGGTAAAAAAAAAATTAAAAGATTTTATGTACAAGGTAACTGCTTGCAGCAATGTAAAATTAGAATCTCCAACTACCTTATAATGTGGGAAAAAGACAGTGATTCATCTGAAAAGCTGATTGTGACTTTGATTCTGACTTGATCTATTACAGTTCTCTCAGAGCAACGCCACACGGCACAAAACGGGAGGACAGAGTGACAAACAGGTTTGTAGGCCTGACAGTAAAGAAGACCAACACCATAAGCAATAAAATAAATAAACAATAAATTAAAATTGAAAAGGACAACTAAAAGCCTTCCAACATGTGGCATCGCGGAGCAGGAGGCACATCGTTTAAAATCCTACAGGTTGAATTATTCACAAGATAAAAAGCTTCGCTCTGCCACCAGACATCCACTTTGACAGCAACAACAGAAATGTTAACTAAAGAAAGAAAAACAGCACAGCTGACTTGTCAGTTCAGACATAGAAAACAGCAGATGAGCTCTTTGACGTATAGTAGTAACAAGTATATGGGAAAGTGGTTCATTAAAATAAAAAAGCCCCCTTCCACCCAAAATACAACGGAAATCCATTGAAAAGTAGAATTAGTGCAAGTAATGCAACCGAATGAAATTTTGTAAATGCGCATGTTGCAAAAACACAGAGAACCAACGGTGTTAATTATTTACTAACTTCTACGGGATTTTAAAGATGTCAATATTTCCTTCTTTTCTGCATCAACATCTGAGCTTTGGGAAAATAAATCAAAGTGAACTGGAATATAAATTCAGAAGTTGACACTGAATATCAAACCAATGTGTTGAGATGCACCAATCAGAGATTTACAGCTGATTTCTGGATTTCTCTGTAAATAGCTAGTTCTATGTGTAAATTCTACAGAATGTGGATTCCTACTAAAACCTTTCCAGATGGTTTTGCTCCTTCTCACAGTCTTGTTCTTTTATAGCAAAGTTGTGCATCTTCAGTCAGTAATGGTTAACACACCAAAGAGCGTTCTCAGTGTGAGACGGTTGCGGTGCATTCACTGACTGGAACAAGATCCAGTCTTGTTCCAGTCAGGTTTGAAACCTGTTCAGGTTGAAACCTGTTTAGGTTTCAAACAGGGCAGTGCAGATGGAAATCATCTTCACTGCCTGTAAAAATGTGTCAGGAATTTTTTTTCTTGTCTTTTTTCAATGTCAATTTGTTTCTGAGGGAATTTCATCAGTCACAACAGTTCTTTTACTAATTTTGTGTTCTTCATTTTACTTATAAAGAACCCAATTTGTTCACTTAAAGTTTAGGGGTTAAGTCAATATCAAACTTAAGTTGAGCAATTCAAACAGTGCAGATAATTACAAAAGTTACATCAACATTAGAGAAGATGACCCAAAATGTTGTCTTTGACAAAGTAAGGAAAACAAACCCACAGTAGTCCTTCCTGTAATGTACTGTAATCCAGGCAGCCATAGCAGACAGAAGTAAAAACAATGTGTAAAAAAATCCAGAGGATTTTTAGGGTAAGACTTGGAAGAAGGACTTAAAACAGGAAGAAACAGTCAGTATCTGTGCATCCTGTATGTAAGACTTGGAGAGAAAAACAAAAATGTCCCAACAGAGTCGACATTTAGGGTTAAATGTATCTTTTGGAATAAAAAGTGAACCTTGATGGGTGGGAATGTTCTGCTCGGTTTGTCCAGATAAACAAAGCAAATGATGTTCTCCATGATGTGTCTTTTCCTCCAAGAGTTAAATCCGAGGAGGAAAACCAATAATCCAAAATGTTTCGATGTGTGCTTCATTCCACATTCGTCCCTCCTTATTGAAGCACTGTCCCTTTTCTCCCGGAGAGAGGAGCACTTACATCATCAGTACGTCAACGCCAGTCTCTTTCTTCACATAAAACCAGTCCTTCCAGAATTACCACAGTTCAGGTCACAATATTTCTTTGTCTTCTTTTGTACTTAGATAAAAATAACTTTTTTTGTCCAAGAGAGACCACGGACAGGTATTCCTAACGGTGCCTGAAGACAATATTTCCCCTGGTGCCGGGGTCATAGATCTGTTACCTTGTTTTCAACGGCAGCAGCGATCTGCTGGAGTCTGTAACCGAGCTGCATCTTCTGAGCTGTGGCGTCCTCTTCCAGAGCTGTGATAATCTGACAAAAGAAGCATGGAGTCGATGAGAAAAACAGATGGTGAACAAACCAGGAAGCAGCAATAAGTCACATATTTGCATAGTCTTTATTAATATATGTGATTTATTAAACCATGTATAAACCATTCATATATTAGATTTTTGCCTGGACTACAAAAACTGTTTCAAAATAAATCCCAGCCAACAATAAATTCGAATAAATGTTAAAGAATTACTGAAAGACACTTAATCCCCGTTCAGAAATAAATTCTCCATCCTGGACAAGCCCTCAATAATTTTATGACCAGCCTAGTTAAACAATATATAAAACCTGACCAGTGGTGAGCTCCATAAACTAAAACGCTTGTTGCCCTAACCCTAAAGCATGAAAAATAAATATTAGTTCTGCTGGTGCTGAAGAGCTACACCAACATGATATTTAGTGAAGCTAATGCTAAAGCCAGAGTATCATCCTCAACAAGGTCAGATATGTTAGTGCACATCAACTTGTTTTGTTGTACTTCAGGATGTAATTTAATTGCTGATCTGGTTACAAGACAGACAAACATCATTTTACTCTCATTGTGACTCTGAGCCAACTGATATGTTGATGCCATCAAACTGGGTTAGTTTTACTCAAGCTATCTTACATCTGTCCATATGGAATGCAGGGTAAATCAGAAAACTCCTGTGAAACTCACTTGGTCGTAGTATTTGTTGATGTACTTGTATAGCTCATGTAAAGCCACATGGCAGTTGACCTCAGCAGCATAATTCTGTTTTGGGACAGAAAAACATATTAGAAAAAAAAAACTGCAATAGCTATAAATATTTCAATTTAAAACATTTTAATGATTGATGCCAACTACTGGGTCTCCACAGTGTTTACATACACGGGAGAGTTCTGCAAGAGCCGAGTTCATCTCCTGGTCACTGGCAGAGATGGTCTGTTTGATGTCAGCATAGTATCTACAAAAAGAAGAAGAAGAAGAAGAAAAATAGAAAAGCAGAGTTCTGTTACAAAGAAAATGACTTGAAGAAATTATTTTTATATATTCTCATATATACTGTTGTTTTGGTACTTTTTTTTTTCAAATATATTTTGTTCCGAAAACCTGACAAATGAATATATGACAAGACCATAACACAGAAAAGAAATACAAGAGTGTCTGCAGTGGTTCTTAAACTAACCTCATAAGGTCAGTGAAAGCAGATCATTTGTTGGACAGACTCCTGCTCAGTGAAGCTTTAACATATCACTAGCACTAGAGTAATCTGCATGGTTTAATGTGCAGCTGACAGTAGTAACTGTAGCAGTCTGCTTGCAGACTATCCATGCATGACAGCCCTGCAGGCTTAGTCTACCTTCTGTCTGCCACTAACAGATGTCCTCAGCTTCATTCCCTCTTCTCTCCTCCGGAGAGTTTTACGTGCCTGCGGTCAGCGGGGCGACCGGTTGCCATATTCTTACCTCTCCACCATCTGTTTGTAACGTGGGATGTCTCTGGCATACAGCAACTTGTTGATGGGGGAATCCTGCACAAAGAAGACACATGAAGTACTGACATGTCAAGTAAATGTTCAGTATAAGACAAATGAAGAAAAGGAATAACTGAGTCTCTTTTGTATGTACAAGACAGCTTTTAGCCTCATTGCTACATGTTAATTATTAAGCTCCACATTAACAAAGATCTTTGATCTCACTACATTGAGCTGGACCTTCATTACTCATTTCTTAGACAGGGATAATTATATTTTTTAGGTTAAAACATTAAAATGTGGCAGATATTTTTGCAGTTCCCAGGATGTAAAAATCAAATATTGGAAACCGGAAGTAAGTCAGAAGGAAGAAGTTGGAAGGAAAGAATGAAAGGAGGAAAGTTTGAAAGAGAGAGAGAGAGAACGCTGTGAAGAAAGGAAAGAGAGAAAGATGCAATGGAAGAAAGAAAGAGGCAGAAAGAGAGAAAGAAATTGATGGATGGACAAATGGGTAGATATACAAGCAAATAGATAAAGGAACGGTTGGAGAAAACATGGATGGATGGATGAAGAAATGACTGACAGACGACAGGACGGCAGCAGGAGGTGTGGATGTGTTGTGAGGAGTGGCTCTGATCTCCTCACCCTTCCCAGCTTGTGATCAGCGATGGTGCAGGAATCCATGAAGGTCTGGGCAATGACGGACAGAACGGCATCCACATGATCCGAGGTCTGCACGTCAAAGATGAACTGGGGGTTCTTCAGAATATTGATCCAGAACCGCAGCGGTAAACTGGATGAAAACATGACGGGGATATAAAATAACCAAATATAACAGTAGAGACAAAATCTGCAGCAGTGAGTACGAGTTATAAAATCTTTGTCAGTAAAAAGAAAAAAAGCCTCCCTATAATCCATGTGCAGCTCTGCTCACACAGCAGCAACAGTCAGGTGTTCCTCCCTCCTCCCTACATCCAGACCTGAGCTACCTGTTAGTTTTCCAGATGTGGATGGTCTCTGGGTCTGTGATGTTGTGCTGCAGAGCCTGCTCGTCCAGCAGGTCAAAGAAGTATTTGACAGCTAGAGGCACGGGGCGGCTGGTGCTCAGGATGGCAGTGAATAAATCATCCACAAACTTCTGCAAAGTGCCCTGAGATGGTGCAGAGAAGGCGACGGTAAGAAAAGGCTTTCAAAATAAAAGACAAGAGGCTGCCGGTGACAGGCAGCACCTCAAACTTCACATCTGAAGATTACCACACCTGAGGCCATTTAAATTAAATTAAAACAAAGTAATTATTTGGATAAACAAAAATACACTATTGACTTATTTAGAGATTGTTTGTAGAGTCCTCTGCTACTTGTTCTTGTAGTCTTTTAAATGAGTCCTAGTCTGTATTTTTCAGGCTTGCTGAAGGATTTTTAAAGTTTTTTCCCTTTTTTCTAAAATTTGAGCTTCTACATCTGTTACTTTAACCTTTGAGGAATCTTGGCTGTGCAAAATGGGACATTCTGCTTTACTGCTACTTTGACCCTCAATGTCTCAGTCAGATTAAAGGTTAATTCTGTGAAACTTGTCCAGGACTTAAAAAAAATAAATCCTTTTTGTCCCTTTTATTGTAAGATACATAGAACAAAAGTTATGCACTTTGTGTACACTTAAGTCCTTCTGTCCCAGGTTTGTCCCATTGACTCCGATTATAACCACATATTTTCAGTGGAAAGTTTTCTTAGCATTTTAAAATAACTTTCCCATGAAAACCAAACTAATCTAAACTTATGCCTTCAAAATACAAGAAAAACTTGTTTTATGTGTGATGACCCTCCTAATATTACCACAGGGCCCGCCCCTTTATTCTGAAGAGGACAATCAGGACTGTCTATATTTCTTTTTATTTTTCGAGGAATCTTTCTCTGCTCCATTACTTCATTGTAATGAGCAAAGTACCCATCAAAGTAGTCTCCAGAACAGAACCAGCCTTCTTTACCAGATTGCTGAGCCTCTAAGTTCATTGTTCTGATGCTATTTGAAATTATTACAGTCTCCTCAAAAGATTAATGTACACAATTTTTTTTGAATATTTTGCCCTGGATCTAATAATCATGCAGAAAATAATAAAGTTAAAACAAAATAGACCCAACAAGGTGATTCCCACGGACAGATTTTCTAAAAACCTGCCTGGTAGCAGAAGATCAAATGAATCTATCAGATCTTGTATCTCATCAGATTTTTTATTCACAAGTGCTTGAAGACAACGTCACACACTTTGTTGTCAAGTTTCCTCACTTAACTAAATAAAACTAGGTAAGAAGTTGGCCAATTTCTGATCTCATCGTTAACTTCTGACCTCCTTTTATTGATTTTAGCAGCTGCTATAAAACATGTTTTTACTATTAAAGCAAAACAAAATGATTAAACTTTTAGCAATAAGGACAGCTAGCATTAGAAAAACAAAAGTCTCTCTCTACATTCTAGAGAATGTAGATGTTTGCCTGAACTCTAAGATTTCCAAAAAGATTGCTGGCATTTCTAAGTCTGGAATGTTTTATGACAGACAGAGATTAAAGGCCCCAACATATAAAGCATAGCAACTTTCTTGTGCTGTATTCAGCCTTCCTGTTGTCTGCCTCTCTCAGCATTTCTCTCTCTCTCTCTCAAGCTGAATAAACTGCAGATAGGTTTGAATACAAATCAGTTTCAAACAAATTCAACACTGTATCTTCTGACGTAAGATCATAATGAGTTTTCTTTGTTTATCAACTGTTTGCAGTGTTATTGAAAAATCAACCTTCACTGATTGGAAAAACATTTATGGATATTTGGATTTACTGACAGTTACCTTGAGCAAGAATATTTGAAAATATTGCAAAAAAATATGTTTTTTAATACACAAACTGTATTGTACCAGACTGTTGGAGTCAACATGAGACTAAAGAACCTGATGAAGACATTTAAACATCTTTTGCTCATTGTAATATTCATGATTTCATATAACAACCCTATAAAATTTGAAAATATTGGTGTTGCACATTAATAAATGAACTGCCCTCTGCCCTGTGGTAGAATTTAGATTTTACTATTAGACATATTATATATTTTACCTTACAGCCCACTGGGTCTCAAAGTTTGTCTGAAAGAGAACATTTAAAGTAAAACAATGCATTGGGTCACATACATCATGAAAATGAATCTTCCACATGCTTTTAATAATGGAAACTCACATTAGTTCACAGTGCATGGGGGTTTCAGTTTGGAAACAGAAAGGCACAGAGCCGTGGCTCGTTAGGGCCGCTGCGCTTCAGAAGAGTTAAATATGAACGATGGTGTGAAAAATGCAAACGACAGAATTTTTTTTTTCTTTTTTTTTTCAAATGGAAGCTCCATCTGAGGGAAACATTACTGATGTTTTAGTGCATCATTAGGCTGGAGTGGAGCACGAGAACAAAGTCACACAGTGATAAATCTTTAAAGACTTCTGGGGAAGACTAATATTATATTATTGATGTTTAAGCGACTAATGCTGGTGGCGGTTGGAATAGTGACATTTAAAGTGTTATTCCTGCTCATGCCGACGCGCTTCTGACCACGTCCAATCATAGAAGTGTGTTTCATCGACTGCACTAATTGGCAGTTTGAGCTCAAAACATGTTACCTAAGCTTCCACAAATCAAAAGGCGGATCTCATTTCTTCCCCCTGGGCCGCGTTACCTTCATGGACAGCAGCCGTGTGAGGTAGATCTCAGGAATGGCCTTGGCTCGTTCCCCTCCTTTCTCCCTCACGCTGCCCCGCCGGTGCTTCGGCAGCTCTGATTCGTCGCTGGCCTTCACCAGGTGCCAGAGCCTCACCCCACCCTCCTCCCCATCGTCCAACATAGGGGTCTCTGTAGGGCAGGCGGGACAGCTGGGTCAGGAGGGCTGACACTCACTATTAAATACATTATCTCTGTATCATCTGAAATATAATGTTGTATGCTAATGATATATTATTACAGTATATAATAAAATATAGAAATATTACTGCTTAAAAAACTGATATGACATTAATAAAATATTTCACACTTTTTATGCTCATCACCTTTGGGAAACTACATTTTTCTATATTTCCCTTACTATAAATCTGTAACTGATTTCAAAAAACCTATTTATTGACTTACTAATGAAAAAAATATCTATTTTCATATTCTCAGCCTCAAAACTTTAGTCTAAATAGTGTATTCAAAGCTTTATGCAAAAAAAAAGCTCGACAGCGACCCCCACTGGTTATTTCAGGCATGTAAAAAAAAAATAATCTAACAGCTGAGATTTTCTTATGTAGAAAATAAATGTTATCAAAATTCCTCTTAGAAGTCAGGAGACTGCAAAAATTTTACTTTTAATAATTTTAGTTGTATTCATTCAACTATTGAGAACAACTAGAATGTGTTCATTAGCTTAGAAAAAAGTTAGGAGACTGCCTCCATCTTAGTAGCTGGTCAAACCTTCAAAATGCTGAACGGCCAAATCCTGCATGGCAGATGTGATACAGCTGTGCTTAATTTGACTTTTTTTCATTTGGATTAGGTATGGAGGGGGTGATCCAATTTATAATTCACAGAAAATTTCAATTTGTAAATCACATTTTACAGAAAGTCTTTGCTTATTTCTATTACCATAATTTCCGGACTATAAGCCGCGACTTTTGTCTCACGCTTTCGACCCTGCGGCTTATACAACAATGCGGCTTATTTATGTTTTTTTTTTTTTTTTTTCTAACGCTGCCAGGGGCGCTCCAGCAGAAAAGGTAAGAGTGAGACAGGTGGAATATATGTGTCGAGGAAGATGCAAGTTAATGCCTCTCAGTGACTTTTACCGTATGTTTTTTAACCAGCCCTGTT
>CAEFZY010025452.1:0-21184 GCA_903066815.1 Brachyrhaphis roseni | reverse complement strand
TTGGAGACAGTGTTCCCCCCCGGACGAGGGCCACCGGGCCACACTCTGGAGCCAGGTGGCCGGGCTTTAACCCATGGAGCCTGGCTGGGCACAGCCCAAAGAGGAAACGCGGGTCCCCCTTCCATGGACTCACCACCTGTGGGAGGGGCCAAAGGGGTCATGTGCAGTGTGGGATGGGAGGTGGCCAAGGGCGAGGACCTTTGCGAGCCGATCCTCAGCTACAGAAGCTGGCTCTTGGGACGTTGAATGTCACCTCTCTGGTGGGGAAGGAGTCTGAGTTCTAGCCAGAACCTAAGAGGTTCTGGCTAGAAATAGTTGGTCTCACCTCAACGCATGGTTTTGGTTCTGGAACCAGTCTCCTCGAGAGGGATTTGACATTCTTGCACTCTGCAGTTGCCAATGGTGAGCTGCACCAGGCAGGAGTGGGCATACTTGTTGCCCCCGTCTTGGTGTCTGTACATCTCTGAGGGTGAGGTCGCCGAGGTGATTAAAGAGCTCCTCAGTGGAAGTTCACCCAACCACTATACATGTGTTTTGTGGACTTGCCCTAATGACAGCACTCTCCTGTCTTGATAGTCTGAACTCTTGGTGGTTCGATCCCCGCTCCACCCGCCTCTGTTGTTCTGTCCTTGGGCAAGACCTGAACCTCGCCTGCTGGTGGGGGCCCTCTCGCTTCTGTCAGATTGCCCCAGGGCAGCTGTGGCTTCTATCCAGTAGTTTGCCACCATCGGTGTGTGCATGAATGGGTGAATGACTGTAGTGACTTGGTAAGGCTCTTTAGAAGTCTAAAGCCAGTTACCATTTTTAAGTCAATCATCCAGGCATTTTTGGCCGATACTCATTTTTTTGTCTGAAAAGTCAGTAAATTAGCAACAAATTGGTGGATGGGTCAAGAGGTCAGCCATGCCCTCACTCATAGGCATGGTTGATTTTGATACCTTTTGCAGTCTGAAAATCAGATCATTAATCACCCAAAATTAATGAAATTCAGGCAGATTTATCGGTGCACCCTAGAAAATACTGAATACAAAAACATCTGAAAGGAGATGAACGTACTTGGGACAGCAGAGACTGAGTGAAGGGAAGCGCTGCAGAAGCCAAAGACCTGGTCCTCTCTCCAAGCAGCAGCTCTGAACCAATAACATCTTTTGGGCTTATGATGTCCCAGTCTTCCATTACTGGACCTGAAGCCAGGCAAAAACAGATGAGACTCATTACTTATTTTATGGCAAGTAAATATTACAGTACAGCTCACTGTCTTGATGGTATGGATTGATTTAAAACTGAACTGCTGTTCTTACTGTCCTCAGAAGGCTTCACATCCATCTTGAGCTGCAGGAACGGCTTGGCTGCACTCATAAATGCAATGTCCAGATCCCAGTCAGACAGCAGAGACAGGTACATCTCCACGCTGCTTCGATCTCGAGACAAGTAGCTTACACTGAAATTCCGCTTCCTAGTTTGTTTGGGTTTTTTTTTCCCAATCAGATGACAAAAAAAATAATAAAATATTTAGTAGAACCCATTCAAGTCAACTCTTGAGATTAGATCTACTCAACCTGAAGCTTCTTACCCATTAAGGTCGAAGGCTCTGATGAGGATATGCTGCAGGACCTCCAGTGACGTTATCTGAGGATCAACAGCAAAGGAGCGAGACTCCACAGGAAGTGCCCCGTCGCATTTCTAGAAGAAATCCCCACACAATTTCTAAAGTATCAATTCAACAAAGGTTTGTTTGTCCAACATATGCAAAAAACATGGCAATAAATGTTAATCAATATAGTATAAAACAACAACGCTGCATCATTTGCTCTAAAAGGAGATGATTTTATTACCACTCAACTGGCAAGTATTCATCAGCTTCATTACTATGCCAATCACTCAGGTGAAACATGTTTTCATGCACAGATAGAATTTATTTTTTAGGTTATTTTAGTAGTCGATCATTACTAAAATGTTTTAGTAATCAATTATTCTGATTAGGGGTGCACCGATTGCAGTTTTCTGGCCAATCGCAGATTACCGATCTTTAAAAAGCATGACCTGCCAATTCCGATTTTGGCCAATACCAATTTTTTTCATCTGAAATATCGCTAAATATTGCAAAAAAAGTCACTGGCTGGTTGGGTGACTATTGTTAACTGCAAACATGAAGAATGACCTGCTGGGCCGGTCTATCAGTCAAACCTCTCTCACGGGAGAGCAGAAAAGGACAGTGGTTGATTTTTAGACCTTTGCTGATCTAGATAAGACCAGAGGATAAGATTGGCTTCACATGCAAGTATTGGTTGGTCACCAGTCTCCCAAAATTAAGGAAACCTGTGCTGATAAATCGGCTGGCCGATAAATCAGTGCACCCCTAATTCTGAAAACTAACCGGATAAAAATCAAGACTAAAAACCTGATTAGAGTTGCTTTAGAACCATAATAAATCGAACATGGACCAACATTTTTGATGTGTACTGATGATTTTTATGATGGCACTTATCAACATGTAACGTTTTTTACTGGTTTCTTAATTGCTGACTGTATGTTGTCTTTTTTTTTTAATGAATTTTAATTTTTGTGCTTTTATGATGTGAAGCACTTTGAATTGCCTTGTTGCTGAAATGTGCTATGCAAATAAACCGATTAAATAACTTGGCACATTCTGCAAATTTCTCATTTAACCACGTAAGCCTTTTTCATGCAGTTTTAGAAATACATTAAAAGATGCAAATAAATAATTACATTCTTTTTCTATATAAACATTTTATTGCCTAAATGCAATAACAGTTAACCATTTGCAGCAAATGGCTAACTGGTTGATTAACCATTTAACCATTGTGTAAATGTATGCAATGGTTAAATTCGTACATTTGTAGCAAAGTACGCATTTTCATCTAAAAAATACTTCGATGCCACATTTGTTACTTTATGAAGCATCTATTTATTTCCATTTTTACTACCAATTTTGGCAGGATCAGTATGCTACACCATCTGTTGCCTAGTAACAGCTATATCTCATGGCAGTTGCTAAAATCTTATTGGTCTATAAAAATGACATCCAAAATCCAAAGGCCATCTGTAACACAGACCTTTAGAAAGACTGGGAAGCTATTGGCCAAGGCCATTTTGAAAGGTTTGGCAGATTGTAAATAAAGAGAGAAAAACGAAGAGGTTTGAAAGAGGACCTCAACCTCACTGATTTATGAATCTGAATAAATCTTATAAAATATCCTGATCGCTTCATAGAAGCGCCTCTTTCGAGCTCCGGCTTTGAACAATTTCACTTTGATTTCTGCAGCCAGTATTAAACCAGCATCACTACAACAAGCCTCTTCTCTTCTCCAAAAGGTTCACGCAGGAATCACGTCACACCGTTAACTGTGCGCGCGCACGCACGCACGCACGCGGTTTCTGACCGAAGAGGTGACGTCAGTCCCCAGGTTCAGCGTTCGGCTGGGAGAGTTGTTTATTGATCCCTGTTAAACAAAGCTTCAGCTGTGACCTGTCGACGTGGTCTATAAAAGCAGCTGATAAGAGGAAAGAGGTCGGAGCTCTGTGGACCTTCTGCCTCACAAATCCGCGACAGTAAACAAAGCCGGCGAGAAACAGACAACACAGACATAGACGGTGTTCGGTTCTGAGCTCGTCTTCTCAACCCCGCAGAAACTACCGTGTCCAGGAGAACCTGCTGCTGCGGGGTCAGCGGCTCTGACAAAGACGTAAACACAACGAGCACCGGGGTTAACGGCGCAGCTAGCCGCCAGCAACCACCGCCGTTCGCAGCCCACCTTGACTTTAACTCGAACCACTCCCCTCTCCTCCTCGCCTGCCATCTTAAGGATCCCGTTTCGGAACAGAAAGGCTCCTCTCAGGATGCTGTCCCTGTTACACGGACTCGGTCACCGAGACATGATGGTGATGCTAATTCCAACCGAGCTCCAATGGTCCGTCAGTTCCTTCTGCTTCGATTTTTTTTTTTTTTTTTTTTTTTACGGGAAGTTTGCGTTTGCAACACCGCCATCTGCTGGTGAAGGTGGTTATGTCATCGATTTCTTTCTTTTTCTTCTCTTCCATTTTTTCTTTCTTTCTTCTCTATCTTTTCTTCTTTCATGCTTTCTTTTTCCTTTTTTCTTTTCACCCTTAAGAACAACCAGCACCAGATCCCCCAGACCCCCCAACTCTTCTTCTCTCTATACTCGGATGACAGGACCTCAGTGACCCATGTGAAGCTCCTGAAGTTTGCAGATGGCACCACTGTCATTGGTGTGACCTTGGACAGTGATGAGTCTGCACATAGATGGGAGGTGGATCAGCTGGTCTACAGGTCCAACAGAAAATCCCCCCAGGCCACCCATCACCATCTTCAACACTGTGTCACATAGACACTGTTCAGACGAAGGGTTGGTGATTTGGCTCATCAACAGAACAGAACCGGTCCAGAGAGCAACAGCCAGGTCTGCAGAAAGGATCATCAGGGCTGACCTTCTCTCTATTCAGTTCTTGTACAGGTCAAGGGTCAGGAAAAGGGCAGCTAACATCTCTTCCGACCCCACACACCCTGGACACAAACTTTTAGGAATTTCACCTTTTGGTCGGCGCTACAGAGACAGAATGTCTCTTTAATGAACATGGTGAACCTCTTACAGCCTCACTGGTCAGCTGCTCGGCTCTGAACCTACATAAACATGTTGGAACAACTGTCACAACCTGCCTTGTTTCTATTTGTAATACAAAAATATTTGTACATACTGTTTCTTTAATGATTAGTTTTTATTTAATCTAAAGTTTTTATATTTATATATAACGTCTGGACATTAAACAAAACTGAAATTCCTTGTTCGTGAATTGTGAACACAATCTCAGCCAATAAAGCCGATTCTGATTCTATCAGCTGTCAACGAACACAGCATCATGTCACAAGACTCTCTGTTGTGGTGCATGCTGGGATATGTATTTCAGCGTCGTACACGTCTCCTTGATTCCCAGCTGACACAGACTCGTTGAAAACTCCGCTTCCCAGAAGGCCCTTCTGTTCCTGTCGACGGTTACTTCCACTCCTAACAAAAACTCCCAGCTCTGAGCTCTGTTAGAGCCGGTTGCGTCGGGTTGGACGTGACTGTGGAAGGGTTTTGGACTGATTTAGAGGATTTTGTTTACGTACAGTCTTTTAGCTAAGCTGGTAGGGAAAATGGAAGCGAGGAATGCCGTAGCTGGGAAATAGGAGCTAGTGTGTTGCTAGCAGTCGCTGGAAGCTAACCCATGTTAATAAAGCATCTTCTGTAGTCGGGCTGTTTCGCTAGATTCCTGCCGCTCGGTTAGAATATTTCCCGAGAAAGCTTAGCGATGGAGGAAGTTGATAAAATCCTGATTCACACTCTCAGACAAGTGGGAACGTAAGTGTCTTCATCGTGTTTCTGCAGGTTAGAGTTGTTGACAGCTCTCAGGCGGGCTCTGTGTGGTTTGTGTCCCATAGGGAGGTGGGTGAGGACGTCCACAGGGTGAACCAGTTCACTAGTGAGTTGATCGTGGAGGCGGTGGTCAGATGCATCCGGGTGATCGATCCGGCCCTGGGGGAAGGGCTGCCCACCTCCCTGCCTCCGGGCATGTCTGCCCGCTTCAGGGTGGGCATGAGCCTGGCCCAGGCCTGCCAGGTAAGACTCCCCTGATCCGCCCACACATCATATCTTCTGATTAGGGTTCCCCAGCAAATCGTGTCTAGAGGGACACGTGGATAAATCACACATTGTGACAGATGAGTGTCATTACATGCTAACAGATCAAGATCTGGCCAGCAGAGACAATATTCCAGAGTAATATGTCCTGGAAAAGGCTTGAGTTACCTCTTTTTTTCTTTGAAAAGAACTCCTTCCTCCTGCACAGCAGTAGTTGCTAATATGGTATTTTGAGACTTAGAGACAGTTTTTACCCGACAGCAATAAAAAAACTAAATGCAATCAGAAACAACCATTAATCATCGTGAATGATGTGTATCAGCTACTTGTTATTTACTTCTTACACTGTGTGTAAATTCTGAGACAGTTATCTTTTTTTTGTACCGACTGATGACATTTTCTCTAATTTCGTTGTCCTTGTGACAATGACAATAAAGATCTATCTATCTATCTATCTATCTATCTATCTATCTATCTATCTATCTATCTATCTATCTATCTATCTATCTATTTTGATGTTGATTATGTGGTGTCTTCTGGTCAGTCTCCTCTTGATGCTGGTGCAGAGATGTTGCAGGAAAAAGACTCTGCATGCTACAGGCTTTTGGTTGAACAGCAAAGTTGTACTACAATACTGCAGAATATGTCAGCATGAACCAAATTGCGAGGAAATCTCAGCCCAGTCATAGTTAAATCCCCTCGATCAGCACCGCCGTTTGTAGGGTTCTGGCCAGCACAGTCTCTCCTCAAAGTTTACTTTATCACATGCCTGTCTTCCTGATACGGGCATGCTCAGGTCACAGTGTCTGCATGTCTGCTAATGCATCTGGAGTCCACATATGAAACCTGTTTTTTGAACTCAGTGTCTCTTTTTCTCAGCCGGTCCTCTTGCACATTGCCAAAAGGTGCTCATGTGTGATCAGACAATACAATTATTTTATGGAAATATTAGCTGAAATACTAGCCTGTTATTTTGATGTCAAACAAATATTTTCACTATGATGCAGAAATGAAAGACTTTCTTTTTTTTCTGTGTTGTACAGTCTATGTCCTGAAGCTACTATAAACTTCGAACCTCAAATTAGCATTATCCGTCTTACATTTAGCACTTTAAAACTACAGAATACAAGTCATGCTACGAAATTCACTAACATTCTCACATCTTGCATATTTTCTTCTTATTGTACAGTATGCTATGCTGATGCTTTTACCTGTGTGTTTCCAGGACGTCGGCTATAAAGGAGAGATTGGCTACCAGACTTTTCTATACAGTAACGAGCCAGAGATTCGCTCGCTACTCATGTACCTGGTGGAGAAAATGCCCAGGGAGAGCTCTGAGGCCTCGGACCAGCCCACAGGTACAGCTGGATGGCTAACGATTAAAAAAAAAAAAAGAAGTCTAACATTACAAAAGTACAGCCGTGTAGCTTTGCTGTTCTCCTGGCGTGTTAAAGCAAAAGGAACAAAAATGGAAGCTGTGAAATGTGTGAATATTTTTGTTGCTTTTTAATTGAGAAAAAATATGACAAGTATCGACTATTGCTTAGTTACAGTGTGTCATTGCACTTCACTTTTGACATATTTTATTCCAAAATGAATCCAATTCAGATGCTCCCTTAAAATACAGACCACACTTCATAATGACAAACTCAGAATGGTTTGTTTGAATATTAATGTTCTGTACATCACCTGGACATAAGGATTCACAGGCTGTGTGCAATATTTTGCCCGTGCTCCCATGGAAACTGTAATGTCCAGACAATTTCCCATAAGCTTCATAGCGTTGAACTGGCGCATTACATGAGTCAAAGTCAATTTAAAACTTCAACAGAATCCATGGATATTTTTTAGATTCCATTTTTTTTCCAGTTTCAAACTTCTGACCTCGTCTGGCTTGGGGACGGCGCTTCAGATGACGGGAGAGATGAATCAGCCACATTCTGTCTTAAAATACTGCTCATATTTGTCAGTGTCATATTTTCGTCCACTGAGCTCATCAATCTGTTTGTGTGATTGGTTTTGAAAAATAACATGCTGTACTTCATATGTAAACACGCGACACAACAAATCCCTTGAATCTGAACTGTAATTTTGGACCTTGTTTTCTGTTTTTATTTATTTATTTATTTTTTACAATTATGAGGCCAACTTGGCTCCACAGTTTTGATCCAGAATGGCAAAAGAATGTCACCCAGAATAGAAAACATTAAACTTAAGCACCACACAATGGTGTTAGCAAATATATTCTAATATACGCATTTTATACCAGTCCTTCTTAATATCCGATTATTTCCAATTATAAAAATAAAATGAATGAGAAAGAATTGAAAGTCACAGCCTTTTGACAGGGAGTAAAAAATAGACAAGTACTACTAGCTTAAAATCTCCTCTTTGTTTACCTGACTTTATAAAGGCATGTATTCATAACTCCATCACCACTGTTATTCTCTCTTCCTGCAGGTAAATCGGCTGTCCTCCATAGAGCCATCGCTGCTGCAATCAACAGCCAGCTGGCTGTTTCCTGGGTGCCTCTAAACTGCAGGTTGCCATTACACTGTGAAACTCAGGTATGTCAACATGTGAGAGCAGTAGCTGATGATGTATCTGCTGCACAAAGCTTGACTAATTTACCAAGCACAGGCCATTTCTTCACACTTCCTTTTAAACAGTTTGACGTTCTCATTTTTCAAGTGGTCTTGATTAATAACCAATACCGCTGTGTTAAAAAAATGACTAATATCGGCCTATACCGATATTACTGCTGATATATTGTGCATCCCTTGTTGTGCTTGGCCTTCAGTCTGGTGACTTTATTCTTACTTAGCCTTTTACTTCCTTTGATTTTGTGAGCCCTGTCCTTTCAACATGTATTCATAGCATACATTTTTGAAAATATGCAAGCACCAAGCTGATGCGTCTTAATGTCATGCCAACAAGTTTGATGACAACAAGGGGGAGCCAGTGAGTCAGAACCCAGGGAGGCAGAGGCTGGTTAGGGTTTGAATAAATAATTTTATTCCCAGCGGGAGCACCACAGGAATAAATATTTTATTTTCTTTATTCATTTTTTTTCTTAAATTGTACAATAAAATGCTTAAAAAAAAAAAGAAGCTAAAATCCCTATAAAATAAACCAAATTGTCCTCATCCAGGTTGAAATTGTTCTCCGTTTTCAACTGAAGGATTCAAAAAGCTGGAATCATGTGGTGCTGTGGTGGAGCAGAGGGTTAGCACAACCCACACAAGAGGGCCTTAGTCCTCGACCTGGCCGTCGCAGGTTCAATTCCCGGCCTGGCGACCGCCGCCGCATGTCTTCCCTCTTTCTCGTTACCCTACTTTCCTATCTTTCAAATAAAGGTTGTAAAGTCAAAAAACCTTAAAAAAAAAAAAGCTGGCAGTCAAATCTAGGAGAAATAGCCTCTTTGTTCCACCCCTTGTTCCTCCACATCATACACAGCTGCCCCTCGCTGCAGCCCCGCAAATACTAACAACCGCTGGCCAGAAGCATTATTCGTAAAGCAGACGATCTCCTCCCAGCAAGTCGCTCCGATTGGTCCGTTTTCACCTACTGATCACACAGTCCTTTCATCTGTCACACCTGGCTGCTATGTTCTCCCTTTGCCTCTTCAATCTGAGGCCTCTATCTTTTAGGTTGTCTTCGTACATAGTCTGAATGAAACAAAGTTTTAGAATTTTGTATTTAAATTTATTGAGCACTGTAACTTTGTTCAAATATTTTTTGAAAGTGTTTAAAATTTAAAAGGCTGATTTCATGCAGTGCAAAAAGCCAACTGGAAGCTTCAGAGATCCGTGTATTTTCAGGCATATCGTTTTTTTGTTTATTAAACCAAAATGAGAAATCGGATAACGAGCCGGGTTGATCCGTTATCCGATTTCTCATTTTGGTTTAATAAATGAAAAACAAAAAAATTAGTCTATTCTTGTTTTTTCATTTTTCACTTTAAACGAAAAAACGAACTGCCTGAAAGTCCACAGACCTTCAGAGCTGGATGAAAACTTTTCCATCTTTGCTAAAATCTGTTTTCTTGTGTTTTAGAATAAAGCAGCATCACACAGCTTCCACGCCCGTCCACTCAGCTCTCCACACTGCACTAACAGCCAGAAGTATCTCAAAGGTATGTCCTCTGTTGCAGACACATGGCTGATTCAGAACAAAGTTTATGTTCTGTTGGCAAAATGCTAAATAATCCTTTCAGTTCTCTTACTATGTGTTCAGTATGAAGCACAAAAACAATTCTCTACACGGTGTAGCCTTGGGCTGCAACGTAATTCATATGGGTTTGAGTTGTACTGATTGATGCAGGTTTTACCACCTCACCTCAAACTCATCATGGTTTCTTCTTCAGTTGCAACTAGATCATGTAAAACTCTTTAAAAATCATTTATCCTTTTGATTTGGCTTTTACGTCTCTTAAATGTTTCAGATCATTAAAAAATGTGATAAAGTCACTTGTGTAAATCCAAAAACTACTTTTGAAATGATTTGTGAAAAATTGATTGTCCATAAACCTGGTCACTGTTTGTGTCACTCTTGGCATCAAGTATTTAACTTTTCTTTGCCGATCTGTTCTGTTTAAGGTGATGCTACTGAAGTTCTGTGGGATTTTAGTCTGGACTTTGTCTAGGCCACTCTAAAAACCTTCATTTTGCTTTTGTTTTTTGGGCCAAGTAGCGATGCAGTTACTGGTGCGCTTTTGATCATTATTCTGTTGCATAACCTAAGTGTGCTCGAGCGCAGGATCACAAGCTGATAGCAAAGCATTTTCCTTCAGGATATTCTGGAGTAGAGCAGAGCTCCATCACATGACCACTGCCATGTCCGAATGTCAGCATGGTGTTCTTGGGTGTTAGTTTTACACTAGATGTAATGGGAATCAACTGCCTTACCATTCATCCTTTAATTTTTAGTCTAGAACTTCTGTCCTTGACTCATTTTCTCTATTATTGATCATATGTAGAACTTAGTGTTAGACTGCATTTAATTTGCAAGGAAACGCAAAAACAGTCTTATGTAACTTTGTAAGTTTATTACACTTTTTGATTTAAAAAAGCTTGGATGTCAAAAAATGATCTAAACACTGACGTCTGCAGCTTACCATAATGGTTGCAAACAAAATTGCTGAGTGAGGAAGTTAGATTTCATCATGACTCCCTATCAAGCATCTGTTTTATTCAATAGAAATCTTGCTGTCAAATTTGACATCTTATGTAGGATAAAGCATTAGCTTAATAAAAATGTTAGTATATTTCCTAGTTGAATGAAATGAGTGTGCATGTGCGCTGCGCTTACAGAGGTGAAGGAGTACCAGAGAGACTTCCTCCTTCCTGTCACCGCTCAGTTTCCCAGTCAGACCTCTATGGTGTCGTCCATCTTGGAGCAACACACGGCGGACTTGAGCAGTGCTCAGGAGTGGGATACCGAGTGGAAGAGTCAGGGCCTGCTGTCCCGCCTCACGCCACAGGTCAGGGCCGCTCCACATCAGAAAATCCCTCCATGTTTGACATAACTAATAGTTTTTACTCCAGTTCTGGGTTGAGTGAATCTGTAACTAGATGTTCCTGTTCTGTAGATGTTTGTAGATTCAGGGAATATGCAAACAGAGGCTGCAAAAAAAAAAAAAAAAAGCATCACAAGTCTGACCAGAGTAGGGTGAGAAGTGAGTAGGAAGGAGGAGTAATACTTTGTATTTTGTTCTCTTCTGTTCTCATCACGTAAATCACTTTGAATTGCCTTGTTCCTGAAATGTGCGACACAATAAACTCGCTTAAACAGCTGGTCGGGAAAAAAATGAAGCTGAAACTTTTTCTCTTCAGTTACATCTTGTCTTTCTATTGAGGCTACAAAAACACCAGTGTCTTGAGTTTGTATGCCTTTGCTTGATTACGGAAATGTCATTTATATAAATTCCTTGTCAAAATCTTTAAATACTCTGACACAGTCTACCATTGACATATCCTCATTCTTAAATCTGTTCTTGGCTTTCTTCCGTCATATTGAACATCTCACATCATCTGGAGACATTTTGGATTTTACTACATCGAGTCACAGAATCTGTTCTTGTTGATGAAGCCAAAGGGATCACACCAAGTTAGTGAAAACATTCAAATATTTCGCCCTTCAATGAAGGGAGGTATTGAGTGATTGATTCATTTTGGCTTCAAAAAGGTCTTTCCCAAACTCGCGTCTTCTTTCAAAGCTTTGAGGGAAACGATAAGAAATTTCAGGCTTTAAATTCTGCAGATGAAAAATGTTTGAAAGTCACTCTATGAAATGAGAATAACACGTGTGTGTACGTGTGTGTGATGTGTAATTTGCTGCTGATGGTGTTTTCCTGCGTGTTGAACAGGAGTACCGCTCCAGGAAACTGACCCGTCTGCGTAAACGCATTGAAGAGCAGCTGCGCTCTGCTGCCGCGCCGTCTCCCGAAAGTGTCTTCAGCGTTCCCCGCTCCACCTCTGAGCTGTCTGACCTCTTGCACACCTTCAGAGGCTCCACCCCTTCTGACCTCATCCTCACCAAGGGCAGCCATTTCACCCACACTCAGAAGTTTACCTTCACACAGGTGAGCGCCTCCCGGACGAGCAGACGGAGCCCTGCAGAACGGGTTCAGTGCCAACTGTGCGTTGCTCCTGCAGGAGGCTGCGGCTG
Organism: Brachyrhaphis roseni; assembly: GCA_903066815.1. Lineage (NCBI taxonomy): Eukaryota > Metazoa > Chordata > Actinopteri > Cyprinodontiformes > Poeciliidae > Brachyrhaphis > Brachyrhaphis roseni. The sequence goes on along the minus strand of CAEFZY010025452.1, from coordinate 8,855 downwards.
TAACAAGCCCGGTCCACACGGGGCGGCAGTCGGAGGGCGATGCTCAGCTCCGCCAGCAGGAGGAGCTAGCTGCCCTGCAGCAGCAGTTTCAGCAGCTCTGCAGTGACGTTGACCTGATGGTGGCAGACATGAAGCACATGAGTGTCACTAATGCTCAGGTATTTCACACATCATTTAGATGTCCTTCTTTGTCACAGCTAAGGTAGGGTGATTTTATTTATTTAGCACATTTTCAGCATTTCAAAGTGCTTTACATGAATTAGAGGAAATGCAAAAAAAACAACAAACAAAACAGAAGAAAAGCAAAAGGAAAAACAACTAAAGTACTCCACAATTATACTCTGATGCAGTGGTTCCCAAAGTGTGGGAAGCATTATGGATGAATTAGGAAAAGAAAACAGTTACACAAAAGTGTTTCACTGTAAAGATGGTTTGTAGTTTGTTTTGTTGCAACCTGAAGTGTGAAATAAACTTCAGTGGAGTTTGAGAGCAAAATATGTGTATAGGTTAATGTCTGGTTGAACAATGTGTGTGCCCAGTTGATTATTTTTTTCTTTTTTGGGTGGGATTTTATTGTAATATATAGGGGGACCCAGAAAATCTTTGGGAACCACTGCACTAATCAGAGCCTCCACTCACCTGGTGGTGGGCGTCCCCCGGACAGAAACTCGGCCAGCCCATCCCCCACCTGGGCTGCCCAGGTCAAAAGCTTCTGGGTCAGCAATGTTAATGACCATGTTCCCCTTTGGTGATTGATATGAAAGACCACCAAAGTCCTGTCAGACAACACCAGACATGCCTCCCTTGCAGGCCTAGGAGGAAGTGTTGTAGCGCCCCCTATATAGCCTATAGCTCCAAGGCGATTTTTCCCTTGAAGATCATGTCCCCCGGGCAATCTGTTGCTGCCACGATGCCCCCCATCCCATGATGGATGCATCAGCACCCCCTCTAGTGGTCAGTAGAGATGAAATAGAAATAGAATTTCCTTTAAATTTGTCTAATTTAAAGGAAATAATTGTATTTTATTCTGAAACTTGGTGCTGTACATTTAACTGTTCGAGTATCAATAAATATTTGCGAAGGAAAAATAAAAAAAAAGATGAAATAGAACAAGAGCTTTAGGTCTAACGCCTCTGGATGCACCCAGTCAGTTTTCTGGCCGATCACCGATCTTTAAAAATCTGATGCCACTTTTGGCCAGTAGAGATTTCGTTTTTTCTCAGAAGAAAAGTTGTTAAATATAGCAACAAAGTCACTAAGTTGGCAACAGTGGGGTGACTATTTGTAATCACACTTTCAGACTAGGCTTGGTCTGTCATTCAAACCTCTGTCACAAGGGGACAGAGGTTGATTTTCAGACTTGCACCAAAGTAGATAAGATTGGTAATACGATTGGTTTCTCATGTGAGGATCACCCGATCTCCCAAAGCGAAGGAAATCAGGCCAAATTTATTGCCCAGCCGGTTAATCGCTGCAACCTCAATATGTTATAGCCCAAGTAATCTAGAAGAATTTAAGTTAGTTGTAGTGATAATGAAGGGAATTGATAGAGGGGCTAAGTATTGAACACATGAAAATAATGTGCAAAAAGGCTTAGAAAACCAAAAAAAAAAGGTGGAATCTGCCACTATTTAAAAAGTAAAAACCTTAATAAATTCCTCAAATATGATAGGATCTTGGCAACAAGTAAGTTTTTGATGAGGGATACCATTAGAACACGATAAAAGGCTCAAAAAAGTCAACTTTACTTTATTTTGGTTTCATAGAAATAAAGTAAAACTGCTAGATTAGCCCAGTCAGTGACCTGACCTGCTCCCAGTTGAAAATCCTTTGAAAGAACTGAAAATCTGCCGTCCATAGAATGGACTAGAACTTTTAATATTTCGATACAGTTTGTGTTCAGATCATAGCGTTGTTTGGTGTAGATTCTGCTGACCTCAGCGTGGATGTCCTGGGTTTGATTCCCGGCCTTTTGAGAACTTAACAAAGTGTTAAAAAATCTTTAACAGTAAAAATGAGTTAAAATGAACACATGAAAAATACATGTGAATTGTTACTTCATACGGCATGTGTCTTTTTTTTTTTTTTACCCAAATAATGGAGTACAATCCTCTGTCTTCAGTTTTTATACCACTTTATTTCATGTGTGGATTAGTTTGCTTTGGATAACTGGTGTAAACTTCAAATCATTAAAAATATCAGAAACATATTGACTTAAAAACGTTGCTTTGCTGGTAGGTATTTGATGAACTGAAGCAGAGGGAGATGGAAAATACTAAAAATGAGGAGAAGATGCAGGTAAAGAAGAAAACTATTGATCTGCTGCCAGACGCTGACAACAACCTGCAGAAGCTTCAGGTAAGAAAGGATCTGTGGAAACTCTTATCCAGCCTCAGAGAAGCTGTTTTTCACTCCCCTGTTTCTGCTCGGCCCTGCAGTCCCAGGTGGAGGCCAGTGCCAGCCGGGTGGTAAATCTGGCATCTCAGTGGGAGAAACATCGCGCTCCACTTATTGAAGAACATCGCAGACTAAAGGAAATCTGCAGCACCAAGGACGTGAGTGGTGGAGTAAATGTAAGCTCTGTTCAGCCGGTTCTGGTGGTGCTGATGTTGCCTCTGTTTTCCACAGCTTGAGTCTTCCACAAAGCTTTCAGAGATCAAGTCTCTGCATGAAAAAATCCGTGCGACCACAGTGGAGGCGAAGAAGAAAGAAGAGTCATACAAGCAGCTGGTATGTCTGCTAATTCTGCCTCATGAGTGGCTTTCTTGCTATGATTGTGTGATGTATGCATTCCTGATTGTGAGACTATAGAAGAGTTGCAGCTAGGGGATATCTAGCCATATTAAAATTTGGGCCAATAACCATTTTATATTATTTACAGTTATGTGCTGCATCACCATCACCGTTACTGGACCAAACAAATATCACATAAGCATCCTCCTCCAGAAACAAAGAGCGACAAGATGGAAATAAACACCAGTTATCAGTATCAGACCAGCTTTTTAAAATCAGACCAATGTGTTAAAAACGTGGCGTGAAGTAGCTTAGACCAGCTGTAGGCAGTGGACATATTAGATGTAGAGCTTTAAGTCAAATGTGATGTGTGGCACTGTTGGGCCGACTGATGCTGAAACGACCCCTTAGAAGTTTATTTATTCATGTGGTGTTTTTTGGTTGTTTTTTTTTGTTTGACCAGATTGGTTTAATACTGGGTGTGTTTGAGTCAGCCTTATCCCTCTTCTCTACCTCTGAAGGTGACTGAATTGGAAAGCCTTTCTCAGGACGTGTCTCGATCAGCGTACACTCAGAGAATTCTAGAGATTGTTGGCAATATCAAAAAACAGAAGGAGGAAATTACTAAGGTAAGATTTGAAGAAGTTGGTGAAGAGCACAAGCTAATTCACAGATTTCTAGGAGTCATGGAGTTAGTCACATTACGTTGAGGAGAAATAATTTGGACTCTGTTGTGCCACCGTTGCTTTTTCTCTCACCAACGTCTCGTGGGATCTCCTCAGATCCTGTCAGACACCAAGGAGCTGCAGAAGGAGATCAACAGCCTCACTGGGAAACTGGACCGGACGTTTGCTGTGACTGATGAGCTGGTCTTTAAGGTAGCAGGCTCATCTCTAACTTCTCAAAGACACTTTGCAAAAATCTTCAATCACACTATTTTTTTTTTTCATGCAGCTGCTTCCAGGAATCGACAATTTATCTCTTTTTTGTTTCATTTAAGAATAAATCCCTTTGCTGTTGTTCTGTTTAGGATGCCAAGAAAGATGAGTCTGTCCGCAAATCCTACAAGTACCTGGCAGCCTTACATGAGGTCCGTCACTGTGTCCGAGAACCTGATCTTTCTGTCGTCTGTGCTGGTTCATGTCAGGAAACGGTCTCATGTTATGTCTCTGTCATTCACTACAGAACTGCAACCAGCTGATCCAAACCATTGAGGACACGGGAACAATTCTGAGAGAGATTCGAGATCTGGAGGAACAAGTAGGCTTCAGCAGACTTGACTCATGTTCCTTTTTTTTGTGCTGAAGCAGTCAACTGCATCTGCCTGCCCACAACGTCACTTTCTTTCTCCCTTACTCAAATGATCTTCTGCTAAAGTTCATTAAATGTCTTGAAATATAGTAACATCCTTAAACAAAGTCTGGAAGAGTCTGAGTAAAATGTGTACACCTAGTCATTATCAGTGATGCCGATGCTGCTGTGTGGAGCCAATCTTATCCACCAATTTAGTATATTTTTACCAACCAGCCTCTGCCGTCCTCGCTCTGTTGTGCACTACAGATGCACCAGTTCATTTTCACTATCTGTATCAGCCCCCATATTGAAAGCAGTTCTAGATCGGGCATCAGTGACAGTGTCCCCAACCCAGATAATATTTAGAACGACTAATTTCACTTTCTCAACCGTTTGAAAAAAGGTTTGTTGGAGTTTATTTGTACATGTTTGACCAACGTAGTCAACCTATTGTTTTTCAGTTTTTTTATTATTTATTTTACACTGTTACACTCGTAATTGCACTGACCGCTCTCACTGAACAAAGTTTTTGTAAAGCTCTTGGTGTTTGTAAGTGTGCTGTACTGGTGCAGAGTTATCAAATAAATGTGTAATTCAGTGCACTTAATTTTTTGTTTAAAAGAAACAAACGTGTTAAGTTGATTTAGTTTTAGTATTGGTTATTGGAAGTGAAAAAAGTGGATTGATACATCCTTATGTCACTAATTTACTGACTTTATTGTTATCTCTCATGCCTTTTCAAACCCCTCTAGCTACTTTTTTTTTTTAAAGCATCAAGTAACAAATCTGCCAAACTTTTTGTGTTTTTTGAGACTGACATTATTTTTGCTGTATATCCAAATTCTAGCACACAAAACCTTAAGCGGCAGCTTTTGCCATGTTATGGGGTGAATAGAAATTCTTTTCGCTGTGACTGATGTATTTTTGTCTGACCGTTGTTTGCAGATTGAGACAGAAAACTGTAACAAAACCGTGACCAACCTGGAGAGGATCATGGACGACTACAAAGCAATCCGACAGGAGAACTCTGCACTAGCCGCCAAAGTCAGAGAGGGCTGAGAGGAGGCTCTGCTCCACCGACGCCAACAACCGGTGGTTTAAAGCAGTCTGAGCAGGACAGGAGCAGCTCTTCAGGTCGATGCTATTGAGACTAAGGTTTGCTAACATGGAGACCAGCTGGTTACCGTTAAAAAACCAGTAATGCTAATGCACATGATGAATGAATGGAGAGATGGCTTTTGTCTCGTTCGTTTCAAACTGAATCTACAGAGGAGCTCTGATGGTCCATCCACTGGTTTGATTGTTTTGTGAAATGGGACTCTGGACAGCATACTTCATGATCTGTTTGCAGAGGCTCTTCTTTAGTGTCAAATTGTTTGATACATGAATTGATGTTTGATTTTCAGACGTTATGTGTTCTTTCTTGATCACATTTGAGCATAAAATGTTGAACAAATGGAATTTGAATGTAGTTAAATGGAAATGTTTTCTAGATTCATCAGCAGAGTATTGTATAAATGGTACCAGCTTAAATAAAGATGCCTTACAGATCCATGGACTTACTCTTTTTTTTTTAACCGACTTAATTGATACAGTGACAGTTATTTGAAATTTAAATATAAAGCCCAAAGTTATTCATGCTTGTGGCAGATTTTGAATCGGTATGTTTCTGTGCCTTCAATTGATAACAAATGTCGTCTCAAGGTTCCCTATGATAAAAGTAAATCATATACATGGAGTCAACACCTGAAATAGGAGAACAAAGTTTCCATCCTGTTTCCTGTTTCTCTGATTAAAACTGTGCTTTCATTGGCTCAATTCACAGCCGCAGTCTGTAAGCTCAAAACAAGCACACATTCTCAAGTATCTTCATGATCGTTCTCTGGATTCATCCAACCACTGCCTCTTTCCCCCTGCATCTGGTCAGTTTATTCACTGTTATTTATGTGGACTACTGTCAAACTACTGTACTTACCGTTTCAACCTTATTTTCTCTGGATGATTTTTGCACGTGGGTCAGAAAGTTGCAAGTGGACATGACAACAACAGGCTTAATTTTATCAACAGCTTTAAGCTTCTGCTCATTTATTATTGGTTGAACAATAGCTGTGGCTCTAGAGCAAATACCGTATATCGCGGTTAGATTTTTGCATCTGGGTGTGTGACTTTGTCACTTTGATTCAAAGTCTGAATCTGCCTCTGGTGATTTTCAGACCAACAGTATGTAGACTCTTTGATGCATGAAGTGACATAATGCAGGTTGTAAGTATACCTTAGTTAGACAAGTATTCTTTTATACATTTTATTTAAGAATATTCACAAACAAACCAAATTAACACATTCACAGTTCCTTAAGGGTTTTTAATTTTTGGCTCATACAGTTTTCTTGTAGTGTTTTATGTCTTTTTCTACAGGATTACAAAACAAAGACATTGAGTTTTTCACAGGTTTATGAGAGCAAATGCATTGACCCAAGATCGCCCTTTTCTCAGATTACTTTAAGGTCCACCAAGTTCTAAGCACCATCTCAGATTGATTCCACAATCATTCTGTAAATAAGCTAATTTTAATCATGAAACGTCATCAGGAAAAAAAAAAGATTGCTCCCAGTTTTTTGTTGTTGAGTTTTACTTTTAAAACCGTTGCTAATAAAACGCCACGTTTAGCCTCAGGAAAAGCACTAAGCTTTCTGTGGTTGAGGGTCTGTCGGAAATCGTGAATACTGCAAGTTAAACACGTGCAGCGAACATTATCCCAGCATCAGGGTGGAAATTTCCTCCTTGTCACAGTGAGGAACAGCTAGTCCGAACCAGAATAATGTCAATCTCACAGATGTCTTCATCTTTAGATGAAAAATTTGTTTTCTTTAAGAGTCCTGGAAGAGGGGGACACAGCAATAGGTTAAAGGTCAGGGAGGGAACGTGTTAATGGCCGCCGAGACTTCGCTTTTCTTCGCTTATCCAATCAAGTATGATGAAGGTCAGACTCATGATCATGAAGATCAAACCCAAAGTGGTGAAACAAGCAGCCTGAAAAACAGCAGATAACCATTAATATCAACGTTTTACTGACTGTCATTCTGAGCAAGTCCTCTGCTCAAGACATGGGTCAGAGACATGTACCTGGATCTTTGGCCTGGATCTCATGGGCTCCTGGTTTTTGGGAATGATTCGAATGTAGAAGAGCCCAGGAAGGATGAAGATCAGAGTGGGAGCAGTGGTCGCGCCTGCACAAGAGGATTAGACACAACAATTCATCTTACAAGAAACCTTTTGGAGCTTAGCTTAATAGATAGCTAATTATGAAATCACAACCCAACTGTTTAATCTGTTTTAGGTTCATTCTAAGAGAGCATTCACACCAACCCTACTTAGTCCAATTTGATAAAACTCTAGTTTGTTTGCCTAAAACATTTTGTTGGTTTAGGGAAGTGAATGTGCAATCTACAATGTTGCATAGACTCATAGAAAGAAAAAGGGAGTAAATTAAATTCTAGACAAAACAAGAAAAAAAAGAGGAAATTTTTGAGTTTGTAAAGTTGAAAATTTTCGACTTTTGTAACTCAGAAATTTCCATATTTTTCTTGAAAATTTTCAAAGATTAATCTCAAAATTTCTGAGTTTGTTATTGGAAATTTACTCTTCCTTTTTTCTATCTGCACTGACCCTAATATGCTATTGTAGCCATCAAACTGATGGTGACAAAAAAAAGCAGCTCTGCTCCCCCTACAAACCGGTTCAGTTCACGTGTGTCTGGTATGCATATGTGAACGCCAAGCGGACCACAGGAATCAAGCTGCTTTTGCACGGCATTCCTGGTAAATACCACTAAATACCACTAAATACAACCAAAACAAACGTGTGAGTCTAGTAGTTGTAGGAGAAATGGCTCATGGTCTTTTGCCAGATGTTTCCAGATGTTTCTATGAAGTTGCAGCTGTTATTCTGGAGAAGCAAAAGCATTAGTCTTTGTTTTGCTTACAGCTCTATTCTCTCACCTGTAATCCCAAAAATGTCTCGAATGTTGGGAACAAAGATGACCAGCAGGTTCACGGCGAACAGCAGGCACACAGCGATGGCGATGTGACGTAACCAGTGGAAGGGTTTTTCTGGGAACAGCAGCTGCTGGAGCGCGCGACGAATCTGACACAAATATGATTATCAGGAGGCTTCACAGACATCAGTATCAATCATCAATCTCTTTTGCTAGAGATAGTAACCAAGCTAATTGTTGTTTATGTTCTGTATTATCAGGCACGTGCAGAGGGATGACAGAGGGGACTGAATCTCTGACCCTTTTATCTTCAAGTGCCCTTTTTGAGTTTTTTTTTTTCAAGTTTTTTCCTCCAGCTTTTTAATCTGTGTGTCAGGAGGCCTGCTTGTGCTGTTCAACGGTAATATCTAGCTAAACATAACAATCTAGCAAAAATAAACTAGTGTGGCTTCCCTCAATCTATTAATGACTGAACGGATTCTCACTGCCTCTGCCTCCATGTTGTTAAAACATCGGACCCATGGTAAGTATAACGGGGGGGCAAAACCCCGCCCTCTCTCAAATTATGGGGAGGACTATATTTTTTCCCAACATACACTGGTTTGTGAATAAAAACGTAAATCTGATGTTGAAGTTAGAAAAACTGCTTCTATTTATTTTTCATAATTGTCCTCGCAATAGTGGGACAAACCCTCCTCTCTTCTAAACACAGAAATGTTTCAGCTGCAGAGAAAACTTCTGACTTTAACTTTATCGTTCTGCCCCAGTGCTGGACTAAATGCCCCAGTGCTGGACTAGATGCCCCAGTGCTGGACTAAATGCCCCAGTGCTGGACT
>CAEFZY010025446.1:0-53003 GCA_903066815.1 Brachyrhaphis roseni | reverse complement strand
TATATATAAATAAAAGATGGTAGTTTGTCTGTATTTAGGTGAAGTGTAAATAAATTCACACATTTAACTTCAAATGACATACAGCTGAGCCAATACTGATGCTTCAATAAAGAATCTGAATATAGGTTGCCCATCTTTAGTTTCCTAGTTGACATATTACTTCTTAATTACAAAATAACAGCTTGGTGTTTTGATTAATGTGTTTACGGTCTTGTTTTTCCAACTACTGTCATTTTTACTGTTTGAACTTGTGGGAAAAAATTACAATTCATTAGGAAGAATTTAACTAAAGCTTAACAGTGAAGCACAACTCAATCAATAAAAAAGAAAAACTAAGTCACGTACTCATTACCAACTTCAGTCAAGCCTTTTAAACCCTTTGCCTACTGTGGTGAAAAACATACTGTAAACCTGCCCACTCACCCTGTTTTTTTTCCCCTTCTCTTTTCTGCTCTATAATTTCTACTGCATGATTTATCACTGTTACTGGGCTGATTAGTCCCATTTTCTTTTAATACATGAAACAAAGGTCACAGCTCCCCTCCATATAAGCCAATGAGGTGCAAAGATCCGAGAGTGCTTAAGAGATCAGCAGGATCCTCATTAATGCCGGGTGCTTTTAAACGATCATTTTAGGGCCAAGCATACATGTGCGAATGCATATGCGTGTGAAAAAGTGTGAGAGAGAAAAACAGAGAAAGGGAGAGAGAGTACACAGACAGAGAGAAAATAGAGAAAGAAAAAGGAGACAAATCTATGGTATCATGCACCACAGCATTTTTTTCCTCCCTTAATGGATCCTTAACATTGTTAATTAGCTTTGTGTGAAGAGATGAGTCATAAGTATCAACAGCCAGGTTCACATTAAGTGCCGCCTTAATGTGAACAAGCACATTAATGTGACAAGCTATGGCAACAAGCAAAGGCATAAGAAAAAAGGCAAAAGTTTGGGCACCCCTGTTAAGAACATCTGTTCCTGTGGATAATTTAGTGAGTTTATTATAAAATGGTCATCAAAAGGACATCAGATTCAGGATGCAATTGTCTTCTTTGGACATTTGAAATTGATTTGTGTTTTGTTTTAATTATGTTATACTTCCAAACCAGAAGAGGAAATTGGCACCAATCACTGGCCAAATACTAGTAAATTTATATCCAAGGAAGCTGAAAGTGGGCTCGCAATTTGAAAAGAGGAAGAGTGTTAATTTTTTACAACCGACTCATAGGGGAGCACAATGTACCTGACCTGCAGCTAGACTACTGCAAATACTTAAATATCAGTAGGAAAGGATGTTATTGCCAAAAAAAAAAAAAAAAAACTTCTGAAGTTAATGAGGTGTTTATATGATGAAAGGTGACACCAACTTGCCGCAGTGGACATTTTGTCCACTTGTTGTTTTGCAATTTGGGTTCTCTTTTTGTTTTTAGATTTTTCATAGCTACTTTGAAAACTAATAACTTAGTTATTAGCTTAATTATTAATATTATACTATTTATTTACTTATAATTGATGATTGACTCAAATTCTCTTTGCCAGAGTCAGATGGCTCCCATTGGTGATCTGAACCATAGTCAGTGGAAATATGGGCAAAGCATAAAATCTTGAGAAAATAATCAGCATTTAAATAAAACTGTATACAAAATTACAAAATTAACAATTTTTATGGTTATTTAAATTATGGTTATGGTTAGTTAACAAAATTCATTCACAGTCCATCATGATGAAGAACTGTGAGTACGTGACTTAGGACTAATTCATACACAATTCTTGGATACAGGGGTACAACATGGTATATTCAGAAGAATAAAATAAATGAAGGAATCAATGAAAAAAAACAATGTGTGAGTAGGAAATGGGAATACTAAATTATCAAAGCGCTAATTAAGCTGGAGACATTTTTAATACACTCTTGCCAGAATTATAATGCTGAAGTAGACTTGGAGGGTATTTTGTTATACTGTATTTCTTTTACAAAACAGTTCTTTTCAGCAGTGTAAGCTGCAAAGAACCATTCTGGTAAGTAAGAATAGATTACCAGAAGAACTTTCTCCTAACCCCAACCCTGCCTAGTTGAAGAGTTTCTTAGCATGCAGTCTTTAGACAAAGACCTAATCACCTGTATTTAAAGTAAACTGTGTTAAGCAACTCTAGCTGTTTTAGAGACAAAAACATCTGTATAGAAGTGATATTAAACCTTACTGTTCCAGGTGCTGTTAGAACAAATACACCAGTAAAACTGATAAAGACTGGTTAAAGGATCTCTGTAGCAGCTAAAATCTTCTATTTTAGGCTACTGGTTGTTAATTCTTGAAAGGCGTTGGTCTTACGTGCGCTCAATTCAGATTCAGGATGCCGATCTTTAGTTCGACTTATAATAAAGTCATTTATTATCCAAACATAGTGCATTGCTTTACTATTGCCATTGAAATCCACATAAATTCAACACCAAACCTAAACCAAGCACAGTAGAAAACTGTTTCCTCTTCCCATTAACAACACCTGAACAGAATCATGATTGCCCTTAAATAACCCATCCCCCATCAGACACTCAGAACTCAAAATGAAATACGCCCCCAAGTGACCAATGCATAAAAAGTGACAAAAACTCAAAACTCTTTTCAACAAGAAGAACTGCACAAAATCAAGAACTAAAGCACTTTTATATGCCTTTGAAGAGCATTTACAAGTTGTGACACTTGCTTAAGCTTGTATCAGTTAAGTGCTGAGTGCACCTTAGCTTTTCTTGTGCTTTATTTTATATTCTAAATCTGCATAAATGATTGAGTAACCCATTCTGTGCTACGTTATGTAAAATTACAGATAAATTCAAAAGTACAAGAAGAATCACAAGAGGGATAAGAGCATCCAAAAGGCCTGCTACACTTGAAGTTTTGAAGGCTCGTATAAATGTAAATCAAGGGAGAAGTGGCCTGAAAGGAAAAGAATACTTACAGAGATTTTGTGCAATCTTGGGATCGAGCACCTTGAGCTGCTTAATCCTCTTCTTTATGGATTTCTTATCCTCAAGATCCTCTTCCTCCTTTTTAGCTGATGAAGAAAAAATACAAAAATGTTACTAAAAGCAAAAATATGGATGTAACAGTAGGAAAATAAGTTGATACTAGAGGGTATCCTGGTTAGTATTGTCTATATCCACAAAGACCTGAATATGCAAAAAAAAATGTCTCAAGATGCAGATGAGAATATCACCTCTTGAAAACAGACAAAGTTTTAATTTCCAAGGCAACATAAAAAAAAGGCTACCTTTTAAGAGTCATGAGGAAGATGTATTAGAAAAATGTGATGGAATAACATTGATATGACAAGGTACTAAAACAAACATTGGTGAGATATAAAAGAAACACATTTAAGTTGGATTGTATTGTTAAAACTGTTTTAATTACTAGGAGCAAGGAGGGTGGATTACATTGAGTTTATACCAGGCCACAAGACACACAACATTAAAATCAAAACAAGTAAACAACTCAATGTCATCTAATCTGACCTGTCAATAGGACTGGGCACTGCTGGTATTAAATTGACACAAAACTGAACGACTGGATGGATTTCTTTGCCATCCAGGCATAGCAGTGTCCTATCATGCCATTTTGTATCAACTTGGAATGAAATGTAAATAATTAAGTTACTTAAATCAAAAACAAGGAATGTAACAGTACACTTAAATCACAATTTGGTATGCATTTGAATTTTAAAATCATTATTTGGTATGCTGCAACCAAGAAAAATAAATGAAATACTTTTTTTTTTTTTACTTCAGTGAGCAGTAAACATGAAATATTTTTCAGTTTCAGAAATTAACTTGATTATGTTTTATAATTGAAAAAAAAAACTGGAAAATATATTAAACTAGTAAGCAGGCACAGTACAATGCACAACAATAAAACCATTTAGTGTTAATTTTTGGAAGAAAAAAAAATTGTAAGACTATGAACATAATAAAACATGTTTAAATCACTTAGAAGTTTCTTTGATATTTTGACACCCCAGTGTTCCAGCTGTACACTGAATGCAGCGTGTGCAGCTCCCTTTTTGTTTTTCCTCTTGTGTCTTATAGGATTCAGGGAGTTTGACTGATTGCATGTTACAGGTATGCTTTTAGACATCAACTGTTTTTTTTCCCCCAGTACAATTGTTGTTTTCACTCAGTTTGAAATTGTTTCTGCTGAGTAATTTAGTTCAGAACAAGTTGTGTACCTTTTTTCTTCTAAACAAAATGCTTAAAAAAAGTGATGGATGAGAGTTGTCTCTGTTTTGTTCTTTCTTTAAGGTTCTGCTACAGAACGTTTCATGGTAAACTTGGTTCTGCGTGGTTCAGTACACTGTATTAATTTGGTACACAAGCGTATTGAATCGACATGACTGGACCAAACATCTTGGTATGAAAACACAGAACCTTACACCTTTACTAAAAAATTCACAGAAATTTAAAAACAAATCAAAAAAGAGAAAAAAAAGTCTGGCCTAAACTGAGACTCACATATGCTTCAATATAGCTCATCTGATTTTAAGCTTTGATACCAGTCTTCCTTCACTTCAGCAATGAGTTAATCTTCCTATCAATGAAAGATTTATTTAATTTTCGAGTTAACTTAATGTTTCCTAAAGGAAGAGCTTTGTACTGTAAAAAAGAAAAGCCAGAATGCTACATAAAAACGTCTACAGCACAACTCAAAGGTTCAATCTGGACTCTACAGTGAAAAAGTCATAGAAGAAAGTAGTGGTCTATCCTTACTACAGTATAACATTGCTACCTGAATTATTTTTCTTACATGTTTGCTAAATTAAATGCGGTAGTACCTCTCTATTGACCAGGAAGTGTAAAATTCAGATTTCAGCAAATCCAAAAAACCATACCCTCTTAAGTCGCGCTTACAAGGAGGAAGTCCTGGATGCTTTTAATTACCTAAGACACCAGATTAAAAGACCCAAATGTGCAATCCTTGGAGTATGCCGGGTAAATGTCTGGTGCTGTAATCATCAAGAGTGTGCTGATAAGAGAGGAGCGGATAGTGGAATATAAAAGAGGGGAACAGCGTCTAGGAACACAGGGGTTAATCCGCAGGAAAAGGTATGCCTGCTGTTCCATGTGGCCTTGTTCTCCTTTAAGGGATCCCGTATCCAATTAAAAAGTGAAGAGGGATACTTGGAGCTCCCACATGATGGAGACTAGTAGCATGAGCACAAACATGCACACTTACAGCACAGCTCACCATGCACAAAAAAAACCAAAAAAAACAAACAGAACCACACACTGAGCGATTACTTAGACTTACGTGGCTCCTCCGTGACTACATTCTCCTCACAATCTTTGTGTGAGCGGGAAAAGAGAGATGTTGAAGCAGGGCAGTAAAAGGAAAAGTGCAATATAAAGCAAAGAGCAGAAAGAATGGAGATAAAAATGGATCAGAAGATTGCAGCATGAAATACAGACACTACAGTAAAGAGATAACTACTTTGGCATATAAATTTGAAATAAAGTAGTTTCTGAGGGCCAATTACCAGAGAACTGCAACAAACATTAGGAAATAGAAAGATACTTACAAAAGTTGTACTTGAAACATATATTTAAAGACAACTAGTATTTGGACAGCACTGAACATTTTTTTTAGCAAAGTTTACTGAAAGATTTCGTCAAAAATAAAAATGATTTAATAAATCTGTCAAGCTGCAGGAAATTACTCCCAAACATAAAAAGAAAATTGAGCCCATTGTTACAGTGAAACCAATTTTCGGGGTACAACTTTTCTCCATAAGATTTTTAAGAATAAACTTTGTTACAACCTTGAAGTACAAAGCAAGAAATAACATCTGTTTTTAATGTTGTAGCAACTTATGCAGCTTAAACTTAATCACTGAAAAAGAAAAAAAAAGATTGGTGAAAACATATTGGTATACAAGGTTAAATAATTATTTTGCAACACATTTGTCAAACACTGCATGTTTATCCTATACGATACCAGTCATAGCTTCCCTCACATTCCTGGTTCTTGTGTGCGCTTAACATGCAACGATGCAGGCTGAATTGCCTTTCAGTCTCTTGATAAATTTATGGCGAGACAGCTCTTGCTCGGGAAAACATGAAAGTGAATCATGACAAGATTTTAAGACTTACAACCTAAATTAAATAATAAATCCACGAAGAACTAAATTATTCACTCAGAGAAACATAATCTTTATTTGGTGCTATTGAGCTTTTTAATGCAGTGTGTAGACAGACTTCTGCTTACTTCTTTAAGATGCTGTATCAGTCTGATTTTTAAAACTTGAAGCCTGGTGAAACCTCATTTAACCTCACACACAACAAATATTTCTGAAATGTACTTTAAATCTCTCTGCCTCATAGATATACAGTTGTTTGTAAAAGTATGCAGACCCCCTTAAACATTTACATTTGTCAGAAATGCAAATTTCATTGTATTTTATTGTGATTTTACATGACAGACCAACACAAAGTTTTGTGAAATTCCCCTTTTACTCAAATACCCCTAACAACATTTCAGATCAAGCAACTGCCTTCAGAAGTCACTTAACAGAAGCGACAGTGTTTTGTAAACAGTCTAGAGATTACATATTGTACATTACAAATGGACATTTGAAGAAGTTTAAAGATTGTTTAGATTATAAAACAATATTGTAAATGTTGAGCCAAACACTGCTTAATAGAAAAAAAAGTATGAAACAGTAGAGGAACCAGCTGTAAGTCAGGCTGGAAGTGCATTAATCAGAGAATAAACCATCAGTCAGTAGTAGTCTGGAGGAGCAGCAGAAACTCACAGCTAGGGTTGGACAATCTGAGGATAGAATAACTTGTTGTGTGCCATATAAATGTGGCTTCTATGGAACGGAGTTCCATAGAAGAAAGCTATTGTTAAATAGGGAAGTCATGTTTATAGTTTACAAGAGGCCATGCAGAGAAACCAGCAAATTTATGGAAGAGGACACACTGGTCAGGAGAGACCTAAATTGATTTATTTTCTTCCAAGTAACATAATCCTATAAATACTTCTTAACAGAGAAGAAAAGCATTTAGAAACTGGGGTGTAGGTTCACCTTCCAGCAGGATAACAGTCAGAAATACAATAGAAGAGTTTAGAGAGGTGCAGTAAAAACTCATATCAAGTTGAGAATATGATGCAAGCCTTGAAAGTTGCTGTTCACAGACTTTATCCAGTCTGTTGAAGCCTCACTTAATTTGCAAAGAGGCATAGATTTTAGTCCAAAGATGAGCAAAGTTATGAACTAATTCAAGTGTAATGTCAGGAGATCTGAAAACTTTTTTTTTCCTCATCATCACAACTATGCCCCTTTTGTTTTGGCCTGCAAAATACATTCGCAGAGAAATGTATTGGCATTAGTGGAAGTGATGTGACAAAATGTGGAACTGTGCTACATCCATCTGTATGGTTTAAGAGACACTGACAAGATACAAATCACATCACCCACATACACTCAGTCCACATCACCCCAGTTGTTATCAGTTAAATTGCCTAATTAGATTGCCCCTTTCCAACAACACCCCCCCCCAACCTCCCTGGCTTGAGAACGGGTCCTCTTCAGGGAAACCCACTCATTATATATCAGCCAATTAACGTGTCCCGCTGGAGGTCGAAGGTCACTGGTTAATCAATCAAAGAGAGTGCAGATAGTTGCGATTATCAGATTGCGCCATCACCCAGGAAGTATGGGAAGATAAGGATACACTTGTGAGAGCTGAGCAGTGGGGAGTCTGTCACAAAAGACATTTGGCAAAAGCAGGAAAGAAGCAGCACTTACAGGAAATATATAAGAAGGTAGAGAGAGGCAATGATGGATGTGCATTCATTCCACGAAAGGAAGGTTCCTGAGTCTCTGACTAAAACCAATTAGAATGAGCAAGCAGGAATCAGTAAAAGTGAAGATAAAGCTGTCTGTTAGAGTCACAACACTAACATAACGCATCTAAATTGGTCTATTACTGCTGCATCAGCATTCAGAACTTCTTAAAATATTTTAGGTCACGCCCTAATGTAGGGTTATGCCCACTCCTGTGATTAATGTCAGCTCAGGGGTTAGAATGGGGAAAAATTTTAAAGAACATAAAGACTACAGTTACTTACTGCGCTTCATTTAAGGATCTGCAGATGATCTACTCCCACAGTGGAAAACATTAAAATAATCCACCAACTGCACAACTGTCCATCCCCACAAAATCAATCTAAGCATGTTTATAAATGTTCCCGTCAAAAACATTGATAGTTAAACAAGAAAGGAGAAGATTTAAAATTTTCTTAGGAAAAGTAAAGGAATGTTTAGTGGCTAGATCAGCTGGGGATTCAATGCTGGATTTCTTTTTCTTTAATTTTGCTGTTTGGTTTTGATTTTTATCTCTGTCACAGTTTAAAGGCACTTGACAACGTGTAACACCGCGCACACACCCGCTTCCCAAACAGCCGTCCTTCCCACAAGGCAGTATCAGTGAATTCTGCCATCAAAGCACTAAAGGGAGTGGTGGATGAAATAAAACTGCTGTGAAAGAGCATGACTGATGCTGTACATGACAGACGGGCCTCAGAGACAAGCGAGTAACACCTCAAATTCAACCGCCCAACCATCCCCCACCCCAGCCGAAGCGCGCACACACACACACACACACACACACAAATCTCCTCCCCTCGTCCTCGGCCCTTTCCACTCACACTACCACTTCATCTTATCACGGCGGATTTCTAATCAGAGGAAGCGCCTTACTGGAACTGGCCTGGTTTTGACACATAAACCCAGACACACACAGAAAATCAAATTTAGGTATCACTGAAAGATCGACATGCCAGTTTACTTTGCATAGATAAAGAAAAGGTAAAGAATTGATTAAGGTAAAGAATTAACTAAATTAAAATTGGTAATCCTTTTACCTTAAGTGACTTTCTGCTTAAAATCACAAATATATAAAACTACACAAATTGACTATTTTATAGTTAATGTTGGACTGGCAATGTGTCCAGCCCATCATTACCCCGTGTTGTTGCTCATTTAGTTTATAAATTTCACCTCTGTAGAACAATAAAGGCTAATTTTTTATTATTATATTTCAACACTACTGCTCAGCTCATAATGGGTAAAACTCATGTTTTCTGGGGTCTCATGCCATCTCCCTGCAAATTATGTAATTTACATGTCTATCCCTGTAATGAGTGAGACCTTATTTACCAAATAGGAGCCCTTTGTAATACTGCTCTGGTGTTCCCTGAAATCAAACTGTACCTGGTCTCTCACCATCATTTTAACTCCAGAAAGTAACTAATCAAGTGACAGAAATGTCAGAACTGAAAAAGAATGGTATATGCTACTAAGTCTGAATAAGCTCTCATTTAGTATAACTCAGTCCTTTATTTCACATTTTTCTCCTTGTAGCACTGAAAATGGCATCAAGTATTGCATTTTTCACAAGAGTCGTATCAAGGTTGAAATTGCAATACTGTGAAAACCTAGAATTGAGCAACTTTCAAACATATTTTTCATCTAGGAACAAAGCCACTGATTTTCCAACGAAGAACCATGGCCAGTTATGTGAAGTCAACTATTTTCAGTGTCGGCAAACAAATACACAAAGGCCTTGAAGACTGAAGTTCCACCCAAGATTTTAAAAAGGCCTTTGCAAGGAATTACAAGCGTACAACTAAAAATATTAGTTCTTTAATATGTATCCACTCATGTTGTACATTTTTCCAACTCATACAAGCGAGATCTCAAACAGGGTTTGAGACTGGGGGTCTCAAACAAATATATTTTAAATGAAAGTACTCAATCTCCAAATAACATTAATATACAAAAATTTAAAAGGAAGCATCCAAATGAGGAACTTTAACCTCGTTGTATTTTGACATTAAAAAAAAAACCATCTTAAATTGCATTTGGCTTTTTTTGAGATTCATGCTGCCACAAAAGGTCAAGTTGAACGGCTTCAGTTGTTTCTAGAACCATAATGGTCAAATTTCTACATTTGAAGAAAAAAAATACACAAAAAATTTTGTCAATATAGTAAAGTGTATATAAAAAGTACCACAGGATAAGACAATCCACTGGAAATCAAAAATAACTGGTTCATACTGATTCAAAGGGTTATGGTTACATTGTGGTATCGTCAAAGGTCCTGTTAAAAACTAAGTTCAAAACTTTCACACCTGGTATTTAATTTCTCCCAAAAAGGTATTGGTTGGTTATCAGCATATAGGTAAAACAAGGTTTCACAAAAACTTTACATTATATCCTTCCTTGGAGTTTAAAGTCCTTCCAATGAAATGCCAGAGGGAGTTTTCTCTGGACGTATGGAGCACAGAGACTAAAGTGGTTCTATCCCTCTCCTGCCAGTTATTAGTTAGTTAGTTGGCTGAATAAAGGCTCCAATACTTTTCCCTTGCTTACTAAGAAGACAGCTTTAACAGTATGGAATTATTTAAGTGGCAAAAGAGAGATGCATCATGTATAGCTTTTTTATGTATAACTTAAAAAAGCTTCACCAATCACTTTTAAGTTGCTGTCACTGCTTCCTTGCTCTACATGAGAGAAAATTAAGGAGATTGAAGAATATATAGAGACTACTCACTTCTTTGAAGCAACAAAGTGCTCCGCTTCTGAACAGCTCATGTGTATTTAGCACTCAGCATCCCGAGGCAAGTTAAGCTTCATCAGTGCAGACAAAGCACCATGATAGTGCTACATAAAATTAAGTAATCCTATTATTGGTTCATTTCTGTAGTATTTGAGCAGCAGTTGCATAAATGCTGCAGTAGTGGTGTGCATGTGTGGCAAGCAAGGGGTGTGAGAGCTGTGGCTCTTGTGCCTCAGAAGTTTCCAACAGGTCAGTTTTTTTCTGTTTTAAATAAAACGCAACTTTGTCACATTACATGTGTTAGAAATTTTGTATACATACAATCAATAGATTTTTTTTAAAACTCTAGCTTATCCTACTCCCCTTTGATTTAGTACTGACTTAACATATTTTATAGTCTGCAATTATGGACTCCTTTACTAATCTGGTTCTAGCAAGCTCCACTTTTCCACTTCAAATCAGAACTGCAAGGTTGGGGATCATTTTATGATCTGGATTTGTAATTGGCAAATTTATAAGATAGCACAGAAAATATAACAGCTACTGTTTGGGGGTGAAGTCAGTTCAAAGGTAAAAGGCTGCGACATCATTATTTTTCTAGTTTAAATATTGACAATCTGCATCTATTAACACTGCAACACACGACAGCCAGCGTCCTGCTGCCTTCGGCATTAGTACTTGGTTCAAATCGGTCAAATGTGCTTTTGTGGCAAGCAAGAGATCAAAAGAGTGTGTATTAATATTTGCATATTTTGTCCTCGGTTTTATTTTAGATCCGTGTCTTACTTATTTAGCTGAAACTGCTATAGCTAAACACGTGACACAACCGTTTCTGCCAGAAAGGCAGACAAGCACACAGCAAATAAAGACTGAGAAGGCAGCTGTCTTCAAAGGCTAATTTAATCACTGTGTTGGTTCTAGTAACCAATCAAGGTAGTCATGCAGGTAAGGTTTAAATCACTACAATTAAGGGGGGCTTATAAATTCTCTCGCCGGGTTAATTTATAAGGCCTCACAATTGAATCGGCAAACCCCCACATACACACTTAGAAACAGATCAGTACCTTCAAAGGACATTACAGAGATATGCCGACAGACTCACAGCTAGCCAAACCTTTACCGAAATTTACCTGAGACTAACTTTTAAATTAAACTTATATACACACATGAATTAGAATATTCTTTGTAATTAGGCTGCAAGCAGATTTAGCTCCCCATAAGATGAGCTATAACTGGAATACACACATATTTATATATATACACACACACACTGTTGCCTGCAGCAAAATTCTCTACCAGACATCAGATGCACAGAAGGGGGCTGCTTGCAGCAAGTGAACAAATCCAGCGCTCCGACAAATCTGTCAAGTCTACAGTCAACAGAGTGGAGAAGAATAGTCAGACAGGCTGCACAATTTGACTGTTGACTCGCTGTATGGTTCAAATTCCACTAAGCCCTGAACTTCAGTCAGTCTGACAGGAAGTACAAGAAAGCACAGGAGACATCAAACGGACGTCCACGTGTTATTTGAGCTCTACATACCTGCCCTAACGTCTTCTCGCTGCCTTATCACAACACACAGCTCGGCATTGGTACGCACAGCCATGTGAGAACGACTACAATTGTCTTATTTGCACATGGAGCATCCTCCCCCATCGGCTGTGCTAGCACCAGCAAAAGTGAGACAGCAAGGGAGATCAGAGTAATGAAGTGAAGGAGCTGTGTTGTGAGTGAGCTAATCAAAGTGAACCATGCAGGGCCACCTCTCCCTGTGATCAAGACTAGATGACCCAGGGCCATAATTAGTCTGAGACTTTCATTCTGATAGCAGCAAATTAACAGACTTCATTAGGCTTTTTTTCCCCCTCCTCTCTCCATCTATTCCTGCTGCACCAAGATCGCTAAAAGTACTTGTGTGTCAGCACTAACATCGACAACATCACAGTCATTTTTGTTTTCTTTTTATAAAGAGAAAAAATCTATCCCACAGAGAGAACAAGTAAGTATACTCTCTTACAAAATACATTTGCAAATCTTAACTGAAGTTCACTGACACAATAAGATTCATGACTGATTAGAAGCTTGTTAATCAGTGTGTGTTGGCCTGTGGGTATGAATTTCACCAGGAATTTTATTCTCAGCGGAATAGTGCCCTCTATAGGACTCCTGAAGATGCACCATTGCCCCCTTAATATGTTTGTGTATGTCTGTAAGCTAAATGAGTATTTTCAGACAGCTGTCATATCAGGTTTGAAGCATTGTTATCTCAATTTCTTTTCACAGCGACAGCACTTGTGTGATCTTAACAGTTGTTAAGCCCACCCTAACATTTCCCAAGTCATTCAGTGGACTGATGACAGCCTAAATCATTCATCACTGAAGTAATTTGTTCTTCTTTTTTCCCCCCTTCTCTCCTCATGCTCCAACAAACATGTCGACGCCCACCCCTTTTACACCCCCTCACACACTGCGTACACAAACCTGCATTGCACATGAAAAATCACAGTAAAATATAAAGTCGCAAAGGCAAATATGTTTTTAACGAGCCCGCCCATTACCTTAGTGATACGAGGACACAGAAAAACAAAGCGGGATCAAATTGAAGTGCTGATGCCTGAAACACTGAGGCAGAACAAGAAAAAGAAAATATAGGAGAAAAAAAAATAATAAATAGGGGGGAAAAAGCATGACAAGGTTAACAACGCGGGGGAAAAAACAAAAATGGGAGCCAACAGCTTGTGAGGACTATGAGTGTTTGAGGCAAAACTGGTGACATTTTCAAGCATTTCAAGACAATGTTAAAAGGTGCAGGTAATTGGTGTGTAAGGCCCACTGAAGTGCTGTCAAAGCAACATAAAAGCAATTTGGCATAGTTGTGTTATGTACACATTTTAATATATGCTGAACAGGAATATAATGGGATGGACATCATTTAAAGACTGCCACGTTTGCAATGTGTGTATTACGTGATCAGACCTTCCCTTTCAGCAGCGACATGAAAAGCCTTTAATGATTTTTGCATTTGATGATATGTGTCATAATGGCACAGATTTTCTGAAGCCACACACAAAAACTCATTATAGAACTAATGGTGCTCTTCAAAATGTCAAAGTAAAAAGCATGAAGTGAACTGGGGGGTAAAAAAAAAAAAAGCAAAGAAGAAAAAGACAGACTTGCAGGAGAGAAAGTCCATTTGATCAGAGCCGATATGTACCCGTAGAGAGAAATACTAACTGCAAGACAGCGTGAGACAGACATCCTGCTGCTATCCTCAGATACAGAGTGTTTCATAACAAACTGCATTTGCAGTCTTACGTCCTTTTAGAGGCTAATTCTATCTCCTAACCTCAGTAATCTGACCAGATTTCAAAGTCCTCCTGTGTCAACATATACTTTACATTTTACTTGAATAAAATCCAGTAGAAATGAGAAAAGTAATAAGGTGATTTAGGTTTTGCACTTAAGACAAATTGAGGGTAAATGAGAATGTAATAACTTCACTTTCTAAAGCCACTTGGAGGTATTTAGTTTAAACAAGGCCACCTACTACCACTTTATTCTTGTCATTTCATCCCCACCTTCTCTGATGTTCAATCCGCCATAATTCCTACGACGGTGTCCACCAACCTCTTCTCAGCTGCTTTTGTCTCATTGTAATTCAAAAGCTTATTAAGTTCTGCACACAGCAGACTAAGAAAGCTCCTGAATTTCTGAGAAATTTCCCCACCTTTGAGAGACATATTATCCACCACGGATATGTTAAGTGAATATGTTAAGTGGATATGTTAAGTGGGTCCAATTTAGATGTATTCTGAGGGTTATTGTAGTTAAGGTTGACAGCACTGAAGCACAAATTTGAATGATCATGGCTCTTTAATGTGTCACATAGTTTGACAAGTCACACCAAGCTGTCAGCTCTGACCGCAGACTTTAACTCCACCTGGGAGCCTTCACTTCCCAAAACAACCCATACGAGCTTAACCTCTCACACACACCCACACCATCTCTTCCATCAAGTATTCTACAAATATGCATCGTGCAGACTGACAGAGCCCACACAAACACGCCATCTTCCTAGGTCATTATATTTATATGGAAATGGGCTGTCTAATTATCTCTTACAGAGTGCCAGTAGTGAGCAACGAACTTGTCGTTACCCAACTTTCTCTTTAGCAGGCTACATTGATCTTGAGAGTAAACCATTAATAACATACAGGAAATTACATTTAGAAACTACATGAAAAGACAGAAACTTGTAAAAGACAGATTTCTTTTTCCCCTACAGAATGAGGGTAACAATGTTTGACAACTTTCCCAACTCCAAGTCTTTAATCTTTTAAATGGTGATGTATAATTAACACCAACTCATTTCAAAGTAAAGATCGACTTTCAATTACTTCCAACCCGTTAATAAACATAACCTCAATAAGTAATAAACCCTGTAATATAAAAATAAACATAGCAAGCAAGAGCAATGAGCTCAATAAGATTACATATTCAAGATTACAATGTTTGCTAGGATAAAACTAATGCCATATTTGTACAAGGAACAGGTTTATCTAATTACTGATTTATAAATGTGAGGCAAACAATGGAAGGGCCACTTCTTTGAGCCTCTGCACCTCTCATCACATAAATCCAATGTGCTGCGACTGCTTTCTTACGCCACTATAGTGCTACATTTCACCCAATGAAAACACCAAATGCACAGGAATAGAAATGCTACTTTACTGCTGCTGTTTTATCTTCTGTCATGTCTTCTGCACACACAGCATCATGGAGGAAACACAAAGATAACCAGCATTTATACTGCATAACCCTTGATGTCTGTGTTTGGGGTACCAGGAACCATCCACCTCACTAACCACACACAACTTACACTGGCTGACAGGAAGTTTGCTTTAGTTTTATTATGCTTTTATTTGAAGATCTCTTTCTCTTTGATGTCAACCTACTGAAGGCAATATTCGTGGAGAACAACTAACGACTTCACCCAGATTAAATTCCCTAATCAACCACCTCATTGTGGATATTTAATCTGTATTAGTAAGTAGCCAGATGTATGTTACGTAAATAAAAATAACTTTCGTAGTAGATTTTGTTGGTTGGTTTATTTATAAATCCACTGTTGAGGTGAAGCCTTATAACTTTGATGCATTTTTTTTTCCAGGTCAAGTCTGAGATGTGATCCTGCCATACCAATAATGTGTTGGTGCAAGAACCTGCTACTGGGGATATGTGCTGTAAATCTTTTTGAAAATTAAATGAAAGGAAATTCAGAATTCTAAAAAATGGCTGTGACCTGTTGCTGCCTTTTCATCATAAGGTGCACTTTGTGCTGGTTTTTCATACTGTCTGAGGATTCAACTATGTTGTTGGCATGCACTAAAATTCTGGTCATCAGTTATTTAGTGAGTTAGCTTAACTTTCACAGTCTTTTATCCTCACATATCATATTGGTCTTTGTGATCTAGATGTTAAAGCTCCTGAATTGATCGGGACATCTTGATACACATGAAAGAGAATGGTGAGGATAGTTATGGCAATACTCAATAATAATATTTCATGCTTTTTAAGCTGTGCCACTCTGTTTAGAAAAGATAAATTAACCTATTTGTACATACTTCCTTTCACAAGAAACAGCTAGAGAAGATGAAGGAGTATTACCATCTCTCTGAATAAGGTAATGCTGTTTGAAGCTACAGTTGTCGATTATGAGCGGTATGTCTGTTAAACAGCATACTGTCGGCTTGCTGCCCAAACAGATGGCCGGTCTAATTAACCACCTAATCTTGGCTTGTTAGAATTTTGTTCCTCAACTTTGAATTTTATGTCTTTGAAAATACACCTAAAAAGACTAAGGTAAGAAAAGAAGGGTAAAACGTTTTTAACAAGCAAATTATTTTTTTACCCAATACTTGAAAGCGCAGCTTTATCCACAAAAGTTTGAATTAAGCAAAACAGTTTCTGTCGCTTCTTTTTAAAAAGATTATGCTTGAATGGTCAGATCAAGTGACTAGGTTATTTAAAACTCACAGATTTCTGTCAATTAGAAAAATCTTTCTCAGAGTGAAAAGACATTGTTAGTATGAAATATCTATTACTTTTAGGTTGTACCTAAACATTTACATGCAAGTAATAGGTAAGAAAAATAACTATAAAACTGAAAAGAAATACATAATCATAACACTTTCCATTACTATTCGTGGGTATTTTTCTTGGATTGCAACTTTGCAATTGGTTTAGGTTACGTCAGTATTCTTGCATCCTGACATAAAAAGTGATCTTTGTGGGTTCTGTATAATTGGATCTTATTTATTAGCTGCCCCCAGGAAAGGGCAACTCTCACACTGTTGTTCTTTTTTCAAACGCTCCAGCAACAGCTTCATCACTCAGCCATCTTTTGATGAGCGAAAGTGATGAAAGGAAAAATGCGTTATATTCTACGCATCAACTGAGATATGCATGTGGAAATATTTAAAGTGCATGCAATAATTGGTACAACTGACAATTTTAAATACAGAAAACAATCTGAGAAGAAAAAGATCTGTATTATTACAATAGAAAAGGGATTAAAGGGAAAATTCATCCACGACACAAAAATAGTCATTTTACTGTGATTTATAGATTAACAGAAAACTAAGCATAAGCACCAGTTCATTGATTATTTGAAATACCTTAAATATATAGCACCCATAGAGATGAGCATAAATCTGAGAAAATCATTAGTTACAGACATATTGAACAATTTTGCTACATCTCACCATACTCCTTCAAATTAACAATTTAGTTTCTAAGACAGCAATTGTTTCAGTAAAAACTGAAAAAACTATAAATATTACTCATGACTAATGGATGTTTTTTAAAAACATTGCAGTAAACCTCATAAGCACTTCCACAAGGAATTACAAGTGTACAAACAAATCTGATGTTCTAAACTAAGAACTTATGGATTTACTACGACATACCTCAAAAGAAATTGTGTATTGTAAATTTAGAGAGTCTTAATAAATGCCAGGTATCTAAATTTAGCTGCATTAACCAAAACCAATTTTGTACTTAATGAGGGTGCCACAACCAGTTTAAAGGTTTTCAGTTTTTTGTTTTTTTTATCCCATTCATATTGTGTCAGGTCGGTTTGTCAATAAAATATCATGAAGTCATCGCCATAATACAGTCTTTAAATTTGTCCTTACTGTGGAAAATTTAAAAAAGAAACCATAAGCAATTAAGAACATCCAATACACAATTGTTGGAATAAATTTAAAAACAAAACTCACCTTTTGTTTCTGTTCCAAATCAAGCACAGCATGCAGCCACGCAGAAGTTCAGTCGCAAAAGCCGGATTAAAAAAAAAAAAAAAAAAAAAGCAAGACAAGAAAGAGAAAGAAGCAGAAACAGAGCAAAGAGGGGAAACAAAGATGTTAGTGATGTCTGAAGTGAGAACTGATTCAGAGTTGTTTGTTAGCAAAGAGAAAACAACCAAACCGCTGCATTGTAAAACAGACGTGTAACAAACCACTGAATGAGCTTAGACAGATTAGGTTCAGTTTGTATTTCTTCACAAAAACGCACTTGTCAAAAGAAAAGCAACTGAGTTTACTGTAATTACAGAAAATTGCTGAATTTTTGTCGATATGTGCAAAAGGACTTAATGTTCCAGCAGAGATTAGCACTTTCAGTTTCTAATGAAACTGATAGCTGATGATGACAGTCGCGTAATTACGTCAGACATCACAGGTCGGAGCCATTTAGACCTCATCTGAATGAAACATAATATCTCACAGATTGGTTTCCATCATTGCAGGCATTAATGTACTAATATTGCCTGACAGATTCTTAATACGCTGGTACCTTTTGCCCAATTTCATTACAATGGTTAGAGAAAAAACTTTTTTTTTTTCTTTTGCATTTTTAGGTAGAAAATTTTTTTTTGAAACAGCCTAAAGAAGATATTAAATTCTAAAAAGTATTTATGAAAAGGACAGATTTAATAAACCTCAATTACGTGGAAATTTACTCACTAATATACAGTTCAAAGTAAGTGAAACCTGTTTTGGATGTGTGAAATTCTTGAAAGTTAAATGGTGCATTCTTAAAAAAATAAATAAAAAATAATAATTTTAAAAATCTACCATAAAGTAGTTAGTATACAGTAACACTATATTAAGCAATTTTTATGGAGAAATTTAAAGAGTTCCCTCAAAACAATTTTTCAAATTAAATCACACTTTTTGTGGGAAACAACATGCTCCCTGAAATAAGGATTCAGTGATAAAAAGGCTCCATTTGACTTGCACATACTTTAGTCAATTTGCCTAAGTCCTTATTTGAACTTAATTCCAGTTGGGTTGTCCATATTTTTTTTTTTTTTTTGTTTAAAAATGTTTAATTGTATTTTATTGTCACAGTAAAAACACATTTCTCTACTGAGTCACATTATTTGAATATTAACAATAAGGCATCTAGTTTTAATTCTACTTCTGAAACTATCAAATATAACAAAGAACAAGTTATTTGGAACAACTGCCATACGGTGGTAGGTCATGTAAATCAGAGCAAGGCCAGCGTATGTCGAGAAATACGCTACACACAACTTAACACCTTTCTGCCAAGGCAATAGCAAACATACAAAATTCATGTGGTTTTCATATTAGCTCAAGAACAAGCATGCAGAGAACAATGTGGTGTGGGTTTCCATGGTTGAGCAGCTAGATCTAATAAAGATCCTTACATAACCAAGAGCAATACAAAGCATCAGATGCAGAGGTGTAAAGCACACCATTGCTGGACTGTAAAGCAGTAGACATGTTTTTTTAGATTTCTGAATCATACCTCTTTGTTTGGGTTTGCCAGTTGCTAGAAGAACAGCACATGCCTGGCTACAATTTGCCAAGAGTAACATTTGGTGTAGAAGGGATTGAGGTGTAGGGGTATTTTTCAGGAGCTGGGTTTGGCCCCTCATCTACAGTGAAATCAACTCATATTCCTGCAGTATATAAAACATTTTTGGACTATTCCAAATGGTGCCATCTTTGTGGGAACAGTTTGATAATGGCTCCTTTATGTTTTAACATGACAGTACACTAGTGCCCAAAGCAAGGTCTATGACTTTCACTGATTTCTGATTTCAACATTATAAAGCACAGCCTGGATGAATTAGAGCAAAGACAATGAGCCAGGTCTTCTTCTATAACATTAGTGTCTGATCTCACATAGTCTAGAAAAATTCACATAAACACACTTCTAAACGTTGTTGTCGCAGATGAGATAAAGCCACTATAACTTCAAAGTTTGCAGCTTCATTGCATAAGAATTGATCCTTCCCCCTGGTCTCTTTAGGTATAAAGTATTTTTAACTTTACCAAGAAGTTTCTTCTGATTTGAAGTAATATTAACATTTTGAATATCCCAGAGTTCTGACTTGAACCTGATAGAGAATCTGTGGACGGAACAAAATTTGATGGTAAGTATTCTTCCATATTCAAAGCATTGCTGTTCAGTGGCAAAGGTAAATCATCAAATTACAAAATGAAACATGTAACATATTGCTCAGCAATTAAACTATCAGGTGTATAAATAATGTTTGTGCACTGTTGTTGTGCAACCAAACTTTTAACATATATTTTATACTTTTTTTATTTCCTTAAGAGCCAATTCTGTTTGTCACTGTTCTTACATCACCCATATAGAAAGTTGAGAGTATATGCTTGACTGATTGTAGCAGAATTACAATTGAGACCAGTTTATTACTGACATCGCAATTTTATTTCTTTTACTCATTCTAGACACTAAAGGCAAACGATGACAGAAATATATACATTACACTCAACAGTCATTTATCTAAAAGTTTATTTCTTCATCTGAGTTTATGGGAAAAAATTGTTCCACAGATGATAGAAGATTTAATCTTTGTGAAATAAACAAATATAACCTTTCAGCTTTATGCTAGGGGAAACGATAACATCTCAGGACACAAGTAGGAAGAAATAGGACTGCGTGCCTGGGGTTGTAATGCCATGATCTGCCTGTGTGTGTAGAAACACAGGGTCAGTATAGAAATAATTTCTGAATGAGGGTCAAAAGTACTGAGTAGTTCACATACATGTGCGTGGGGGGTATAGAAAACTGGCTCATGTTAAAATAACATAATACTAGACGTTAGGATTATTGGGACATAACTGCTAATGCTCTGCCAGTAAACAACTCTTTTCTTTGTAAGAGACTTTAAAAAGTCTGTTTCCTCTGGTCAAAACAGAACTAAGCAAAATCTGTAAGTAGATTTGTTTTTTGGAATAATTTAAATAAATGAAACAAGCAAATATCTTAAATGGTTACATCTGATTTAATTTTATTGAAATAGATCCCCAAATGATTTGTCCAAAAAATCTGGAGTAGCTCACTGCATTTCTGACATTCATTCCACTACACACAGATCGACTCCATACCTCCGATTTCTGCTGCTTTGAAAATAACGTTTTATTTCTCTGAGAAATCAAGCAGTCAGACACCAGTCTACCGTTGTTTCAGATTACACAGGACAAGCATCTGCTGTGCTACAAGTGAGCAGAAGGGGGAATAAAATGCAGAGAGATATACAAGAACAGCAGGGTTGGAGATGGCTTCTCTGACTCAATTTTGAGTTAGAGAACTCTTCAGAGAAACTGCTTTTTCTAGTATTTGCTCCTTCAAAATTCAAAAGGAGTGTCCTTTTAAAAATTTTATGTTTTCTTGCTGTGTTAATGTGTTTGGGGTGGCAGTACCTCTGTAAAACCTAAATATGTCCAAGTCTCCAAGCGGACAGTTTAAGGTTATTGTTAAATATTTTAGATCGCCATCAAATTACAGATTTACTTTGGGTTCTGAATAACTTAGACTGGCAGCGCTACCCTAATAGAATACTATGCTTTTCACAAGACAAAAACAAAACCAACAAACTAGCAACAACATTAGTGGTCTGAAAGGAAAGGTCAAAAGATTACCAAAGCATTAACAAGTAAATCTGGGGGGAAAATCTGATAACTATCTTTTCCATTTCTACCAGACACATCTCAAAAATGTCATTTTGACACCGCAACAGAAAAAAATCATAGGCTTACCAAACATTTGACATCTGGTGTTATCTGGAGACCACAAAATGTCAAAAAATATTTTGTCCATAAATCTACAAAACTGCAGTGTTCCTAACTTGGGGGTTATGGCCCTCATAGTTACAACCAAAATTATTCATACCACTGGCATATTTATTAATTTTACCAACATTTTGACCAAATTGGCAGTTGCTCAGGGCATTTCGGAAAGCTCTCTATTTTACTCGCATTGTGCGAGGCTATGCTGAACTTTATCCAGCCACAGAATTAACATGATTTCCTTCATTTCAATTAAAGGAAAGCACATAACCACTACGATAGGAAAAAAAGAAAGTCTAATTTGTTGGGAGATGCCCGTCTTTCAATCAGAAACAAACTTCTTGGTTGAATAAAAATAATTAGATTTAAGACCACATGAATAATTTCAGATTTAATACTATTAGAAGAAGCCTACAAAATAATGCTATCATAAAATTATCCATTAAAATATGTTATTTGAGATCAGATTTTTTATTCTCTATTCTGCTAAGATGCTCAACCTCATATACATGATAGTCTACACAGCAAGGAGAACAGTTCCAAACAGTACACAAACTGAGTTTGCTGTATTTTCAGTCAGAGTACATAATTGCTCATTAACCACATTTTTTATAATGACAACAATAGCAATATGAGCTGCTGAAAGCCCTTAACACAAAGCAGCCAGAAATTGGATGTAATGATGCTGTCAACAGTGAAGCTAGACTGTCACTTTTCACCACAAAAGGTGGGCTGTCTGAAACACCCAGACAGTGCCCGATGTGCTAAGTGAAAAGGAAGAAAAAACCGTTTAAAGAACTTTAAAAGCAACTAGTGCTAACTATGCACTGATTGACACTAATTATGTATGTGTACAAACATTTGTTGATTTGTTTACTCCAAGGTTATGACGAGCTCGCCCTTCTCACATCATCTGCTGAGTGTGTGGATGCATTTTATTCTTCTTCACACCAGCAACAGTACCAAATAAAAACAGGTAATTAAATCTTTACAACTGCCAAAAGCAACATGTTTACCCTCTCCGTGCTGACGGCTATCCACATAGTCATACAACCTAGGTTATGCATAGTCTATTTATTCCAAGGTGAAAACATATTAAACTTGTACAGCACAAAGTGATAAGAGCATGCCATATCAGATGGAAATTGTGGCCCAGCACTGCCTAATTTGCATGATTTTTTTTCAGCAATTAATACAATTTAATTTAATTTTTGCTTGGGCTTTGGGAGTCAGCACAACACAGCAGGACAGTGAAAACAAACTGCTAGCTGCCATTCAGTTTAATAAAATGAATCCATTGTGTCTCATTTTATCTGCAACTTGTTACTGTCAGGTTCAGAGCATCCATTTGAGATGCTGATGAAAAAATTGCAATTAAAAAAAATGTAAGCTTTGCACATTCTTCCTACAAACAGCAGCCCAACTATATATATACCCACATTTATGGTAGTCAAAAGGCACATTGGCCTAGATCATAGATAGACAACTTTAAATAAGCACTATTTATAAATGGCTTTAGGGTGCAGAAGACCGTCATCATGGCCAAACATGAGATACACTTTTGTATATCTCATGTTTGGCCAATGTTTGATGTTGTAGAGTGCAGTAACGTCATCTTTACTAATTAAAGATATTAAACTGACTTTAAAATCCAGCACGGTCCACTGTGATGAGCCTCTAAAGATGTGAATAAAGAACCTAGAAAGCAGTAAACAGTTCTTCATACAAGAAAAAGTAGTTTGACTGCCAGTCAAATGCATCAAAAGGTCGCATGCACCCTGGAATGCTCAACAAGACATCCTTGCTGCTCTGAGGTCTCATGGTAGATAGTCCTTTGTTACACTAAAGCAATAGATGTAGAGAAGCAGGAATATGAGCTGCTCGACTTGAACCATCTGGTTAAGAAATTAAAGGAAGCTGCCAGAATCAGGAGGGACATGTCTGAAGTTCTGTAGCTTCTCACCTCAAAGCTGTTTAGTTCACTGGAGAAGACCACACGAAGGACAAGCAAAGGGTTTTCTACGAAACATCCATCCTCAAACCCTCTCCCCTCTCTCTCTTTCTCAGGAGAACTACGCCTTAAGATCACTTTTAAAAAATTACAAAAAAAACAAGCTGCCTCCTAGCAAGCAAAATATGAACACGGTTTTTACACTTTGCTTTATATTGGAAAACCTTGAATGTCGTGTAGCTCATGTCAAGACCTATAATCTACAGAAAAGTCACCAGATTATAAAATGCCAGGAAGCTTGGTAGTAATATTAGTGCAATATGCACTAGATCTAAAGATGTATCTCTCCTCAACACATATGATTCCGTTTGTAAGTTTCCTCCCAAGCATGCCATGATGTTCAACAGAACACTGTGGTAAAATACAGACACATCTAAAAGTTGCAGAACACTGGTCCTGGTTTGAAGCTTGTGGAGCCAAACTGCAAGAAGACTACAGCACATTACAGAGATCAGTGATCATTTTATTCCCTTTAGAGGAAAACTCCGTCCTCTAAACTAATTGTCAATGAACCTTCGACTACAGCCACAAATGTAGAAACAATAATCTTTCTGTGTTTTTGTGGTGTATTTTTATACAAATGCTAATTTTAATAAAAATTCTGTTCTATTTAGGAATTGACAACAAATTTGATCTTGCAGCACTTTGTAAAAACATGACAACATTTAATTGCAAATTTCACTGTTGCGACTTTGTGTAAAGACAAAATACCTCCAAGTTTTAGGTCAAATTCAGTTTTATATCCAATTATTTGGCTTTGCATTTATTCTAATACCATCCAATAATTCTGTAAGACATGGCAGAGCCTCCTACATACTAAAACTACATGCAGCCAGGTTAATAAAGTACCGGTACTCTTTATTTTGTTTTATTTATTTTTTTTACCCGTGATTGCTCTAGTGTTCCTCTTTTTGGCCATCACCTTATGGACAAACACATGTGACTGGAAGGATGCTGCTTGAGTTTCTTTGACATCCTGTGTTTTTAGTAGCTCAACACAGAAAGCTGATTCTCCAACTGGCTAGGCTTTGGCTGCATTGTTTTGCTGCAGTCCACCACATTGGTCATCTTGTCATGCCTGAGGCATGGAAAGTTGGCTAGCGAGTCTTTAAAAATGCATACACCATGGCCTTTGTGCAAGGCTTCCTTCTGTTCCTTAGACGATGTTATTCTTTTTGGTGCATTTTCCTCCCTTCTTTGTCCTCTGTTATTACAATGCCTCCAACCATCTCTGCACACCATCACCTGTGTCAAGTATTATGCACATGCTGCAGTGAACTTGAGCCAACAGGCCAAATATAATATCAGCATGCGAAGCATGACATCTAGACACATGGAATATGTAACAATCCACAAATTCTGCACTCCAAAAAGTGAACGTGCTTAATATTGTTATTGCAAACACTAATATAGCAATGATGATATGCTCTAAGTATGATATATTGTGCAGCCCGAGATGTAGTTGACTGCAGTGACAGGGATAGTGTTTGACAGGATTTGAGAGTATTTAAAAGCAGTATGCTATTATTACTATAAAGACACAGAAAAAAACTGTCAATCTTTAGCTATTTCTAGCTAATAGTTATAAGCATGAATTTTATTTACAGGATTGATTCACTACAAGAAACAAGTCCAAAAGTCCATTGTAGCCTGATGTTAGACCAAGGTCTTTTGTTTCAGACAAAATGAATGACAAGACTATTTGTCTACTCTTTTTAATCGGGAGTCCTGTATTAGAGAAGCAGTATGACTCAGATCTGTTTACAAGTTCTTTTGTCCAAGTCAAATCTCAAGTCTTTCACCTCAAGTCAAGAATCAACTCTCATGTCTCCAACAACTGAAATAAACATTTTCTCATCAAACCCACAACATCTAGGTCACCCTTAAACCTGGAGCACTCTAGTATTCTTTTCAAGTAATGCATCAATCATACATAAATTGCTGTATATTTTCTGTTCATAGTTAATAAAGTATAGGCGTGCAGCTAACACAGAGGGGGGTGGTCTCGCTAACATTTCCCAGTAACAAAGTAAACCCAACATTTTATTTACAGTTTAGCAAGAACTCACTCAGAAAGCAGAAGCGAGAAACAAAAGAATAAAGAAGTTTGCAAAGCCAAAAAATTAATTGTTAATGACAAAAACTGTGTTATTGCTGTTTCCTTTTTAATGTTTAATATTCATCCAGATGCCACTGCTCTTAAGTGAAATGAAACATGATGCTACAAGGCTATTTTAATAACTCTACAAGCCCACAAGCACGTATGCATGAGAGTTCAATAACTGACTCACAGGGGCTGAAGCAACTGGATTTGACAGCATGACAAAGAAGTCATATCTCCTTCAACTTCAGGTTGAAGGAGATGAAGTCGAAAAAAAAATAAAAGAACAAAAAAATGAAAAACAGAATTTAAAATAAATGTTGAGTTTTTATTTAGTATCTTCTTATTTAAATGCAACTAAATTTAACATTTACTGCCAACAGATGTTAAAAATACAACGGACCAAGGGTGGGTTTATGTGCTTCAACTAACAGTTAGTCGGTTCAAAAGATTTTGTTACTTTGAAAATCAAGACATTTAAATCTGTGAAATCATCTCCTCTGTGAATCATTGTGTGGTTAAAATTCAAGATGAGCCCTTGTTAGGTTCATTAGTTTAAGTTTTAAAGAATTACTTGAGTTTTGAGATGATATAATCTAAAACATAAGAATTATATTAGAAAGGATATACAAGATAATTCTGCAATTTCAACTTGAGTAGAGCATTATGCATCACCTTTGCCAGTAAAACCCTCCTTCAACTAAAGACAACCAGCCCATCTTAAAAGGCACATTTCCACCACAGCTAAGACAGACAAACGCCGAAGATTAAAAAAGATCATCTTTTTTTCTACCAACATCACGTCATAGTTGTCATTAATATAAAACTTTCAAGTCTTTATGTACACTTGGTTAAAATCACATTCCTTTTGAAACAACTTGCAGTTTGTAATCTGTTTTAGCAAGGAAATGCCGACATGAGCCTAAATATTTGATTACAGTATTTTGCTGTGTTTTTTACAATCCAATCCCCATAAACGCTGTCCAATAAAACATAAAGATAAAAGCTACATATTATTGAATAGGCTGCTTCAGAACACCAGCTGCATTATACAATGCAACTGCACCACTAAACTGCAAACAACTCTGTTCAACCACATTTTCAAATAGACTGATATTTATTGATACGCTCATAGACCCAACAGTGGAAAAAATATTTAGCAAATTAGTCAGTTGGGGTTTTATGATTACAGTGAGAGGCTATTTTGAGCTCTCTGCCAACAGACATGCAACAATAGTGGTTCAACTTTAAGTCCTCATTTCACTATGTACTGCTTATGTTATAAGCACTGAGGCATGGAGAACACATGCAGAACAAGGCTTGAAAGCTTCTCTTGTAAGGTGAAACTTTTTCCCTGTGGATAT
Source organism: Brachyrhaphis roseni (assembly GCA_903066815.1). Lineage (NCBI taxonomy): Eukaryota > Metazoa > Chordata > Actinopteri > Cyprinodontiformes > Poeciliidae > Brachyrhaphis > Brachyrhaphis roseni. The sequence goes on along the minus strand of CAEFZY010025446.1, from coordinate 25,787 downwards.
CTCTGTTCTGACCTCCCAAGAAGATACCTGTACGTCTGTTTACCATTTAGTTCAAGCTGTATTATTCAACACCTTGACGGTCAGAAACTACACTGCAGCTGTGTGTTGGTGGGTTTTAGGCACCTTGAGAGCAGCAGCATAGAGTTGTGACAGGTAGATAACACCTGGATGAATAATTCAAGTTGGCATAAGCGAGCCAGGCACTGACAAGAAAGAAAACACAAGACGTGAATAAATCATCAGTGACAGGACTAATAGACCAAACACAGGGGAGGACAAAAGTGATAAAATCTCCAGCTACCTCCTGCTCTGGCTTTAATCACTCCAACAATCTCATACATGAATATTGCAGGTCTTACTAGACATACTAATGTTCAGTATCTCCTTAACTTGAAACAGCTGTAACTTTCATGAAAAAGTTTCACTGATCCTGCGCAGATGAATAGACCAGTTATTAACATTCTTAGAAAATGACAAATCGAGCCTTCAAAGAATACACAAGCAATGCAGATGGAAAGTGACTATACATAATGAAAAAAACTTAAAAGCATCTGACCTGTTCTCTGTGAGCCAAAAGTAAGAGCAACTCTGTAGAGGAGTTCTGGTTTGGCATACTGATCCTCATCAGCCAACACCCAGAAACAAGCTTCTGACATTTCCTGTGGACGAATCTGAAAACACAAATTCACATCAGAATAAAATTCACCAGTACTCATGATGCATGATCATAAACAGAAACCATACTAACAGAAAAGCTGTATTGAAAGGTATAATGACACAAACATAACAAATTAAATACTAAAATAGATTTTAATCTGCCCTCAGCAAGTTTGTATTAATCAAAAACTTACTGCTGTAGGCTATATGATATCAGTGGTCAACTCAGATATAAGGATCTGTTTATAAATATGCTAACAAAAACTTAAAAAGTCCCTGTTCTAATAGTTCTAAATCAAAAAGTCTAAAGTCACTTAGCAATCGATTTAAAATAATGCATTTTATATTTTTAGAACGGCATTATTTTAAGTGAGAATTCCCAGTATTTCTTCCTTTTTTTTTAAGAATTTCAGAAAACCTCAATAAAAATAGAGTAAAATAATACATGCTTAATGCAGCAGGAGTGAATCCACTAGAATCACAAATAAGTTGGAAAGGTGAATTCACTGAAGCAATATCAAGGACACCTGTAATTTTAAATTTGAATAATCACGCAAGCATTCCTGTAGAATGACCTCTGAACCCCAAAGTATCATTCTCCCTCACTGTGCAATTATCCAAGATTGTTGCACTCCACAAGATAAAAAAAAAAAATAATCAATGGAACCAAAAGAGAGAGAATCCTAGCAAAAATGGCAACATCTTGATCAACAGTGAAAGCAAAGTTGCAACTGCAATCAGGACACATAGAACGCATGATAGAGCCACTTCAGCAGAGCAATTACTTGCAGAAGTAGTCACTCTTCTAAATAATGCTTTATAACTTGTGTAAATTAGGCCAAAATACAGACGGACTTTGCAGCGGGGACTTGAAGTGAAACCTTTTTTCCTGAGACAGTTCGCAGAATTTGAATGATAATGCACTGTGTTTGACAGAAGAAAAAAAAAAGACTGATTAAAGAAACTCTTTTGAAAACACTTTTGGTTGAAATCAAGCAACCTTTGTCTACAGCCAAGATTAGGTTCAGTATGAGAGGAATGAATGCTTACAGGGCAAAAAATGCAAAGACAGAATTTAGAAATGCTTAAGGAAGGTGTGATGAAAGAAAATTTCTAGTTGACAAGATGTATCCACAGAAGAAAGACAAAAGGGAAAAAAAAATTTAAAAAAATCGGACTAGTAATATTTTAAGAAACTTCTTAACAGTAAACATGAGAATACAATGTGATTAGAATACAATGCTATGGACAGGTGGTGTGGTGTTGTAATGCAATAGTCTAAAACAGCAAATTACATAAAAATATTTTTAAAATGCAATCTGGGATAAATGCAAACTTCTATAGTTATGGGAAACTTAAAAATTATTTTGCAAGTAAGATAAAAACACTTGAATTACACTTTACTTTACAGCTCACAGTGAGGAAGGGAGCTGTGCTTTTGTTTATGGTAGTTTGAAAGCTTATTGAAAAACTTTCAAAAGATCTTTGTCCCAAACTCGGCCATATGTTGAGGTCTCCAATAGTTAGATCATGTCATTTGATTCTCTTAACTTTCAACAAGACTGACTTGAAATTTTGAGCAGATGTTTTAGTTTGCTGAACACCTGTAGTGGTGCAAATGTGAGTGTAAATTATTTATTAATATACAAACCAACACCACTTGTGGTATCAACTAATATTGCTCAAAAGAGGAAGAACATCTGTAGGGTTACCATGAAGGCTGCTGTGACAAAAGCATCTGATCATCTGTTATTTTCAGTAATGACTGGCTTGGTATGGAAGAAAAAAAAGATGTTTCTTTTCTGGAAAACATCTGTACTGTTTGGACACTGCCAAAAAAGGCATGAATTAAGTAGAAGATTACAGTAAGTCGCTTTTAATAATGTGTGGCCTGGATTTTCTGTTTTGTCTTCAAAAGTTTTTGTACACTAAAGTTCAGTAGAGTGTGTAAGGATAAAGCTGGGACAATATTTATGACATTATGCAAATTCTAACCTTCGACCAGTTGAGGCGCTTCATTGAACTCTCAGGCTTGAATTCCTTCTTTGGCCTGAGGCCAAAAGGCAGCGTGTGGTGGGTTGGGGAACCGAAACCACCTGTAAAGGCTGGAGGAGGTGGAGGCGGGACTCCAAACGGAGGAGGCATCCCAGGTGGAGGAGGTGCAGGAGGACACCCAGGCAGAGGAGGCGGTGGAGGAGGAGGTGGTGGAGGCGGTGGGGGACACGGCACCCCTGATTCAGATCCAGAGCTTGGAGGTATAGATGCAAATGCAGGAGATGGTGATGATGTTCCAGCCTTAGCGGATGTCAGACCGGCAGGCACTGATCCAAACTGGGCACAAAATCAACAAAAATGTTAAAACATTCATACATGGAAAGAAATATAAACAGAAAATATTTTTCACTGAAATCAAATGTCTGTTGTTCCAAGTTCAAAATCTACAAAAAAAACTAACAGGTGTGTCATGTTTTTGTACCTCATCATTGGCAGAGGTTGTGATGCATATTACAAGTTTGGGTGTTGTGAAAGGAAACATTGTTTTCCTAATTTTATTCTGGAATAAAATCTTTAGATGTTCATTCATTTATTGCTTTAGAAATGTGTAGTCTACACATATGAATGTCAAGAAAAGAAAAAAGTCAGATGCATACTCTCCCCACACCCTAGTATGTTGAACAAGAACAAAATTTTGTTGAATTTCACATTTTTGTTTTTTTGCTTTTTTACAGTGTGTTAAACGCTGCAATCAACAGGGAATTCACGTCACTCAAAATAAAATGAGAGGGGGGAAATGAAAGCAGACAAGCTACAAAATATGTCGAGTGTGGCGAGCACGTTCTGATTTGCTGTCTCATAACCACTATTCTCATAACCACTGTGGCAGAGGTGGGTTATGTTAAGCAAAATCCTATTAAACAGTCCTGATTCTGTTCGGAATATAACTACAATGTTTTTTATTTCCCCAAAGTAAAAATTCTAATGTTATTACAGCGCCTACAAGCTTTGTAAATTGTATTGCGGAGAACAAATGGCTTATTGATCCGTGTACGGTGCCATTTTTATATTAAAGATGCACTCTAAAGGTCAACCTAGGGCCCTCTCTCTGCCAACGCCTCTGCAGAAAAAGAAAAGCCTCTCGTTCTAGAGTGTTGGGGGAGGTCAAGATGTGGACGGACACAGTCAAAGGAACAAAGTGTGCATGTGTGCGTGTGCAACCACTGACTAAACATACCATCACCATCTAAACCAAGGTACTATTTGAGTATTCACTCAGTGTTTGCACTCTCAAATTGAAAAATTATCAAGGAAAAAAGGGAAGTTCTCTTCCGCTCTCTGAGTGTGTAGTTATCTTGCAGTGCCACAGTGTGGGAGTAACTCTCTGGAGTAATTGGGAGGGGGAGGGGTAGGTGGTTGAGGCTGAAGGGGTTGTCAGAATAAATTGCTTTTAGAACAATTTCCTCTTATGGGATAGAGATCGGAGAATTAGAAATGGCCAACATGGAGGACCGGTCAGTGTTCTCATTAGACTTAGTGTCAGCTAGCCAGTAGAGCAGCCTCTATGTCAAACCAAACTGCAGGCTCCAGTGGACAAACCCCCACCACCATCCCCATAGCACAGCCCAAAAATAATAAGGACATCTGATAATGAAAAGAAAGTTGAATTGTAACTCCTATCTAAAATTACAAGGTTTGAACTGGAATTGCAACTAGCATCCTCAAACACCTTACGTCCTGCAATGACAAAGACACTGATATGCAACACTTTGTCTACTCTGTATACCTGGGACCTGAAGGCCTTTAACTCTGCTTGGAGTTCAGCGATTTGTTCTTCGCACTTAGCCAGCTGAGCTTGTGCCTCTTGTCTGCTGAGAAACTCTTCATCGAACTAAAATGAAGAACACAGATCAACTGTTAAAAACCTTTAAAAACAGAATTAATGCAACAAACCAATCAGATTCTTTAAAAAAAGACAATTCTCTAAAGTATTTCAACTTTTTACTTTTTACAAATGACATTATAATTGACCATTATTTAACAAATGCATGTAGTGGTAAAATTCTCATCACAAATATTTTGCAGAGCCTTTGACACAGCTTGCAACAAAGAAGCTAAGTCAAGTAAAAACACAAGGCCTTTAAGTGTCAGTCACGATATATCTTTGAGATGAACACAGCTGAAACTCAAACTTTATGCAAATTTACTACTAAAAACCAATTTCAAGTTGATAGTTTGCTATGTTATATTTTTTTTGTTCTACTTGCCTTCTGTGCCAGTTCTAAGGCTCGTTGTTCATACTCATCAACACGAGCTTTGTCCACACACACCTCTTCAAAGAAAGTAATAGTTCAATTCAGTCAAACTTCTTTACAGAACAGTTTTCATGGTGATGAACTGCCAAAGGTGTTAAACTTGCCCAAAAGGTGGCTGAAGTCCACATCTAGGCGCTTGCGGTAACTGAAGTCGGGGTCAGTGCCACTGCGGTGCAGCACAATTTGAGAAATGCATTCATCAATAATCTTAAAGTATTGGGGTCTGAAAGTCAAGATGAGAAAGAAAGTCAAGGGAGATTAAAAAGAAAAGCACAATGATTTTAAATAAAGGTTGGTTAAGTTGGTAAAATTGTGAAGTCCAATACCACTGATGGCCACATGGTACTGGCTCAAAAACACATTTCAAGAAATATTACTTTTCATCATAAAGCTTCAGAAAGTTGTTTTTTTTTTTTTGCTTTATCTTTTGTTGTTGGCTGGTGATCACACTAACATTTTCCATAAAAAGGTGTGTGTATACATACATATACATATATACATATACATACATACATATATATATGCATGTATACACACACACACACACACACACACACACAAAATCACCATAATATAACATGTATTTTAATAAAAATGAAACCTGGGAAATACATGATAACCCATTAGAAACTACGGAGCACAAAAATCATATCAAATGACCCCCACAAATAACCAAGGCCAAGCACTAATTTGCATTAGGAAATATTTTATTAAACCACAGCTGACATGCAGCCCAAGGGGAGACAGAGCAAATTCAAGTGGGTGAGAAACTGTTTGATCTGCTTATTATCTTACAACAATGCCACAGAGAGTCCTAATCTCCTCTACACCAAATCATTAATAAACATTGAGATACTTATAAATAGTGAGCAGCATGAGATATTGGTTTTAACCCATTTCTAAAACAAAACTACGACTGGAGATGAAACTCAAGAACTGAAGAGTGTGATCCACTACATCAAGGGAATTCAGCCTGAAAGCAAAATAAAAAAAACAATAATCCCACTTTATTCATGGTACTACTGGAGGTCTTTTATTTAATGACTTTAGTTTCTAAGGTAAGCAAGATCTTTAAATATTGCAAGAAACAGTCTTTTAAATTGTTCTATTCGGATGTTTTTATGTCTAAGTTATAAAAAAACTATTAAATCTGGTTGAACATTTAGGCTATGCATGGCATAAAATCTTATATCTTTACAATCATCACATCTTCCAGAAAAAATAACATGCTCTGATCCAGACTTCTCAATCTTTTGACTCCCCTGATAAGTCATTTGTATGTCATAACCACCTGAAATGTCAGCGTCACCACTGAACAAAACAGCTCACTGGACGCCACAGCAACACCAATAAACAGCTAATATGTGTCATGGGCAAGACTATCGCTACTGTCCTCTTCTGTTGTTCACATTATTCCCAGTATTACACCACAACACACATTCTCAATTTTAAACACAGACTTTCAGAATAGTCCAAGCAAATTAACCTTTGTGGTTTTACTTTGCTTTACCAACCCTAAAATCTTAGATTCGCTAATATATTCAAGAACCTAAGCATCTGGGGATACAAGTAATATAGAGGTCTCCAGTAAATGGGTAGAGAAAAACAAACAGAACTCTTGGTCATGCATGTTAAAGAAAGTTATACTTAAGACTTTTAAAGATTGTTAGATGATCAAAATTATTTTAATTTATAATTTATCTACGCAAACTTAAAGATACATTTTCTGAAAGCTAACATTCCTTGTTGTGCCCCACAACAAGGAATTGAAAATATTTTTGATTACTTTCTTAAACTTGTGCAAAAAAACAATTGCTGAATTGGATTCTATTATCTGTATGGTCCACAAATAATCTAACAACCTGATTGGCTTCCTAAAATTGAGAAATAATTTGTATGATGTTTTATGCAAAAACCCGGTTAGTACATTACTAACTACGTCTTTCACAGAATGCTTTGTTGAAACTACACAGGTAAGTAAGGCTCAGAGGAAAGTAAGCTATAATGTTATGCAATGACATTACAGCAAGTTAATATGATGCCCCAATGAGCAGCGAAAGAGAGTAAAAAAACATGAGGAAAAAGGTAATTTTAGAAAAAAAGTTTAAGACCTTTCCAAACAAAAGAAAAATGATAGGATTGTAAAAACCTAATTAGTTTTCCAAGATGCATAATGTCTTGTTCTCAGAGCAAGAACAATAAAAGGTATTTAGTATAAATTAGAGTTTCACACCACATCAGATCCCTTTGTCAATGATAGCTGATACCAGACAAAAGAAGAATGAGGAAAAGGTGAGTTAACAGGAGCTCATTTTAAATCAGCATTCAAAAATAAGATTGGAAAAGCATGTTTTGATAATTTTGTGAAACTAATGTAAAATTAGTGTGACTGTAAGTGGATACTTTCATATTGACCATGTGGATTATTTAGCAATGTAAATTTTATTTGATGGCTGTAATTACTTATTTGTTCAGCAGTTTTATCAAAATTGTCCAGCCTAGCTGGGAAAAGCATCTAAACTGTTAAATTATTTATCAGCTGCAACAAAGTACTGTAAGAGACATGAATATATATGCTCTGTGTCCTTTGCTTGGGTTTTAGCTGAAGAAATTTATCCCGACAGAGCAAAGGACCACAAATGTGTAATTTCTGGGTGGGGAAAATGGCAGGTAATACATTTTATACCTCTGAGAACAAGCCTCCACCTTTTGATCAGCCTAAGGTTCAAGTCAAAACCAGCTGTGAGTGGACCAACATAAAATAAGCCTTTGAAAATTTCCTCTAATAAGAGATGAGAAATGCTCCAGAGCCCTTGCTGCTGTAGATGGCTTGGAGATGAAAGAGAAAGCATTCTCTTTGTTAGCCAAAGTCATCGAGAGAGCTCAAGACAGAGGGAGTTGGACCCCCACAAAACCAGACCTTTTAACCAGGATGCATTATTAACAGTGTTCAAATCTACTCAAATCATTGCTTTCATTTGATGCTGAGTAAAATGAGAAGAAAATACTCCAAATCTATATTACCCTTCATAACAATCAAATTGTATTAATACATAAAATTCCTTTTGAACTGAAGGGTTAGGATTTTCTCAGAAAAAAATTATTTTTGAAACACTAAAACATATGGATATGAGAAAGTTGAGACACTGATAAAACCAAAACAAAAATATAGAATTCAGACTAAAGGTTGTCTGTGGTTGACGTTGTTTTTACCTGATCAAGTGATCGTTGCGTATGAGCATCAGGTGCTGCAGGATGGAGAGGAAATAGGGCTCTGCACTGCTGTCCTTCACCATGCTCAACACAATACTGAATACATCTCCTGCATCAGTACAAAGAGTCAAGGACTTGTAGAGTAATGAAAACAATGCCTATTCACATGAAAAACTGGAGAAGCAGATGAAATAAGAAAATCCTGGATTTGTGTTTTGGCTCAGCAAACTTGATCACTTCCTCAGGATAGGTTGGCCATGAGAACGTCCGCTTGGAATTCATCAAATTAACACAAGCAGACATCAAATCAAAGATGAGTTGCATGTTTTTTGTTCAGTTTCAACAAGGATATTCTATTTCACTCCTGATGTCTTCCAATCTATGAGAGAATTCCATCATGTCCTCTTCCTTGTGCTCCTCAAAAACCTTCAGCTGAATGTCCAGAGCCTCATTCCTGATGGTCATTAGTTTCTAAAGAATAAATAAATAAAACAGATAAAAAGGGAAAAAACATATGCATATAAAATAAATTTGATTTAAAAAAAAAAAAAGAATTTTAGTAATTATATTAAAAGCAAAAATGTAACCTCTATAAAGACAATGAGCACCATTGTTCAAACTAGTATGGAAGTTTGGACTCTAACTTTTCACCTTAATTCATTTTCTTCCATGGAAGCAGCAGAACAATTGTTTACAAGAGATAAACATGTTAGGTAGATTCCATAAAGCCAGCAGAAAGATTATTAGCTGAGACACTAGACACTTTATTGGTTTTTGACTGCTGCACATACTGAGGACGTGCAAACTGTCCTCGATGTTTAATAAATTATTTGCTGGAGCAAATCAACAATATTTCACTGTAGTGGACAACTCATTTAAATATTAATACAAGGTGAGAGTTTATAGCGTCTGAAAGTGTGTGCGTGTTCTGGGTCATGTTTTACTTACCGGAAATATCTCTTTGAGGCCACAACGCATAAACTCATTTCTAATATGAAGCCTGAAGTCCAGCTCATCAGGAGATGTTACTAGGGCATTGATGAGCTGCATGCATGCTACCTGCAACAAACAACAAGGGTACAAAGACAGAGAGAGAGTGAAAAGTGGGAGAGAGAACCAAAGAATGAGATGACAAATTTCTTCTACGAGCAGTTGATGAAAAGCACGCTGGCATGCATTTGAAATGAGCCATGTCCCTTGGAAGCAGAAGACCATTACTAATGCATGTCTATTTTTTCCAGTCACCCACTGGGGTGGTGGTTTTAATATTTATGTAACAACTGTAGACCCATAGACTGAAATTAACTAGCAGTCAATATAAGGGCAAATGGGCTATTTAGGACAGAATTTCTGAATGTCCTCTGAGTTTGGTTTACTAAACAGTGACTGCAACACCAGCTGGCAAGCAAAACACAAACAGAAAAATCAATTATTGACCACAAGAAGAAATTCACTCATGTGTGAAAAGAGGGCATAACATTACTATACATTGAGGGAGCTTAAGGATCAGTGTCAGCTTGATTGTTACTTAGTTTTCAGGGCATTTATGTTAAGAGAGTAAGAAGAGTTTAATATTGTGCTAAAAGTAAGATTACAAAATAATTGTCTTATCTAACATAGCTTTGGAAGTACTGATACCTTGAGAGGTTTTTTATATTATTCCCCACGATAGTTCAAATGCAACTGGACCCCAAAAAGCCCATATAATTCAGTGGTATCCAGGTGTAGAGGAATAGCCCTCAGGATACAAAGCTATAGATATTTTATAAGGGGTTCAATATGAGTGAGTATAAGTGAGAGGCCAATAAAGAAAATGTGTGAGGAGCTTTCTAATGTCTGACACAAGGTTGCAATGTGCAAAGCCTTCCAGTTATTGGCAACATGGCAAATATGTCCAAAAATCCTTAAAAACATATTGAGCGTTTACAGCAGTAGCATAGTCTTGCACTGAAAACAATGGTAAGGTTGGATCAAAATAATTTCCACACATCACTATAGGGGAACTGTGGAAACAAGTTGCATCTTTGGGTCACCAATTAATTATAAGAAGTATTATAAGACATGTACAACCTTGTTGTTCAGGAGGTATACTAGGATTAAGTATTTAGCATCCTACCACACAAACACAAATATGTAGAGTTTTTTTGACTACTGCTGGAAATGTAACTGGAACTGTACTTACTTAGCCTGATAAAAATGGGCCCTTAGACCTATACTTTGCTTTGTACAGCCGGTCGGGACTTTGGCTATTGAGAAACGACTGCTTGCTGGGGGCGTGTAATGCGTCAGCTCGATAAACCTTCCTGGAAATTACGTGTGCTGTAAACAACCCCGTAGGTCGTAAGGGCCACTACATCTTCACCTCCAATAAAATGTCTTAGACATTCTCCATTCACTTCCTTCTCTGCCATTGCCAAATAACCATAGGCAAACGACAATTCCAAAACAGCACAGAAAGTAGACATCAATCACTCACAACACCTTGTTCTTTTTGTTGATTGGCTTGGTTGAAATTTTACCAGAGAAATCCAGCTTAGTGGGAGAAATTCCAGACTGAGCACTGAAGGGAGATGAGAATCAAGCTAAATTATGTAGGAAGGCAATAGTCAGGTTACTGATCACTGTCATATAGTCCAAAGATGAGTCCTCTCAGTAACAAACACTGTTTGGTCTGGCATAAAACCACACAATCCTTTTTGAAGAAACAAAAAGACAAAACACCACCCAATCCTTTTGATGGTTGATGTTGTACTGGACATCACTGACCTAAAGTTAACCATGGAGGAGGATCTGTGATGATGGATTAAGAGTGCATACTATCAAGAATTATTAGAAACACCAGCCTATTTTAACAGAAACCTGCTGGACTCAGTTAAAAAACAAAAGAATGGCTCTCACTGGTTCTTCCAGCTGGATCTAGACAGAAAGGTTCAGCTATAAAACAAACTTGTTCAGAGGCTGCATCGCGAAGTGGTATGGAAGACACACCATATGTAGAGGCTCTAGGCCTTGGTCATTTTCTGCATGTCTTCTCCTTCCATCTCCTTTATATATTCCAAATACATTGCATCTCAGTTCTTAGGCTTAAGTCCTGTAGATAACCTACAGAGTAAGTTAAATAAGACAGTGAAGAGGCAACCTAGAACTCTGGAGAAGCCTCGTTTCCACTGAGCAGTTCGACTCAGGTTGGTGCTGAATGTTATTTTGTCTATTTCCATTGTAAAAGCGGACCATAAAACCTACCCGTACCACAACACTCCTAGTGTAGATAACAGTGGTGCAATACTATTGGAACTGAGTTTATAGTTAAAGTTGGTAATTTCATTGTAATTTATCTTTCACTTTAATGAGCTGGTTGTATGCAGTTTTAACGTGTATCCAAGAGCCAATCATTTAACAATAATACAAGTTTTCCAAAGAAAACTTGTATTATGTGTGTTTTCTGTGTTTATGCATGCATTCAGTTCCTCTAAGTCACTTCGCTAAGCTATTGATTAAAAATTCAGACATCATATTTACCAAATGTGTTTCCACATTGTTGTTACAAACTAGTGCTGTCCTATTTAGAACAACTCATAATCAATATTTAAAGTGTATATCAGCAGGGAGATGGTAGGTTGTTGTGTATAAATCAGAAAAATGTCTTGTGCTGTTTACTTTGTCAATTTCTGCCTTTATAGTCTTATTGTCTGGTTTACTTTTGAAAAGATAAATCAAATTTGGACTCATTAACTATATTTTAATCATCTGATATCTATCTGAGCATCAGTCCAGAGAAAGTATGTGCAAAGGGAGCAGATGGAAAGGAAAGTGCTTTACACTGATCTGGACTCTTTATGACGTACTTGCTGACTGGATGTAATTTGAGGCCATGATGTGAAGTTTCAACAAACATTGAGGACATACTATTTATGATTACGGTGATGATAATAACAGACTGACAAATAACAAACATCAGATGAATTTGTGGGCTGGCTTCTAATTTCTGTCCCATCTGTGCGTAAACTGATGATTAAATTGGTTATTTATGCTCAATAGAAACATCTGGTCCTTAATATCTATGTGCATACAATTTATTTTAAGCATTATGATGTTGCAAGGGTAAATTGAGAAATTCTTTTATCATTCCCTCTCTACATCTCAAGTATTATGAGCAAGTCTTTGACAAAAAGAACAACAATTAAATGTAATTACTATTTAGCAATATTGTTAATCATACAATATTTGTGGAGGTCAAAATGATTCAACTTACACGGTCAAATCTAAGGGACTTCTTTGTGCAGTGAATGTTTTAATACCTCCTGGTCTATTTAACCCTCCTGTGGTCTTAAGAGATGGGGTCATTTAGATCTATAAGTCTTGTTCAGCAGTAGTTTAACTATATCTGTGAATTACAATGCAATTCACTTAGTTTGGACCATAAAGAAGTGTAAAACGAAAGAACGCTGAACTCACTTGTAGCTGAATGGAGCGATCTCGCAGTCCCTGCACAATTGGACTGAACCGCTCAATGGCTCGCCACTCCGCTGCTGTCGTGATGGCATCAAGAACCTTCTCCAACCTGTGCAAGAGCATGGAATTTATTTGAGATAAATTACTTTTAATGTATTATGATCACAAACAAGATAATGACTACAAACTAGTTCATTAATTTAGGAACAACCTAAGCAAAAGGACAGTTGTATTAAGAAATAAGTGTTATGTTTTTGGGAAACAAAAAAAAAGTTAGTCTGGTTGGATGAATAAAATAAAACCAACATACGTGTTCTCCTCGCCAACAATGCAGATGGCTGATAGCAGCTTTACAACGTCGGTCATCATGGCAGACTGGCTGGGGTCAATGGCTCTTGCTAGTAAGGCAAGGCTTTTCTCCTCTCCCAGAATTCGATCCAAGCCATACTGCAACAAAAACAGTAAATTACTCAGTTATGTTGCAATCTGGCTAGGAGGCAAAAAGAACAATGTGCTATCTCAATTGTTAGAAGATAAAAATGAAAATATAAGGACGTAACATTATTCCATAGTTTCCATGAGGCCATTTTTTTTCTCTGCATGATAAAACGTGTGACAGACGAAATGTCATATTTAAAGAGAAGAGTCATTCTAGCCGTCTGTAATGTTTTATCCAGGATGCGAGTGCTGATTAAAGGTCTGGCTCAATGCAGTAATTATGGCAATGAAATGTCAGTAGAAAATGTTGTTGAACTGAAAAATCATTATTTGTACATTGCTGTTGCGCCATTGTGTTTTTCAAAGTTATCTAGACCTTACCAAAAAATCTAGTTTTTATTTTAAAGCTTGTATCCCCGTTCTGTACGCTCAGGTAGTCAGTTGACCTGCAATTGGTCAGGTTGACCTGGACCTGACCAACTGCAGCAACCGGAGATCATGCTTGTATAGTGGGTACTAGGCATCACTGGTGCACTCATCATTCTGGAAGAGGGTAAATCTGGACTAATAAGGTCCTTCTTTGACTGCTCCAGAGTCCAATTTTTCTACTACTTTGCAAGTTAAAGCCTTTTTCTCCTGCTAGCCTCACTTATTAGTAGTTTTCTTATGGCTACACAAATGTTAAGTCCCAGTTCCTTGATTTCCTTTTGCATTCTTTGTGTGAAAATGCCTTTAATGTTTCGTTTATGCATAGCTTTGAGTTCTTCTGTTATTTTCCTCAATTTGATTTTAGCAAATGTTTAAGTGTTTGTCTACCATGGTCATCCATGATATATATTTTTTTCCTTTAAGACATTGATTCCCCACCTTCCTTTCGGTTTTTAATAATACATTGGACAGTTCCTAACCCATGTTTTAGTAATGTCTGCAATCTCCTCAAAGGTCTCCTCTGTTTGTTTGATGCCAATGAGCTGACTCTTCTAAAACAGATTAAATCTTTTAGGCGACCACAAGTTGTGTCTGTCAACATGCTTGATTGAGAAATGAGAGGCTACTCATCGAATCACTTGGGGTTAAATAACTTGTTGCCATAAAGATAACCACCTATGCCGTGATTATCCAATAAAAGGCTTGTACCAATTTATTTTGTTACATCCAGCTGGGAACCTTTTTGGCCAGGTAATGTATTTGTGTAATAAGCTGTACATGAGTCTTGTAAATTTAAAAGAAAAGTAAATGTCAAAAATTAATGGCACAGAAATAAAACAGACTTTGCAGTCATCCTAATTTGTCATTTTGCTAATAGGTTGCTGCAAGTCAATGTACCATGTATAAATCACAACAACTCTAGTATTAAGTTAGTCCTTTAATCCAGGAACTGTCTGCAATTCTTGACTTTTAAGACCCAAAATGGATTGTAAAACTGAACTATCCCTCTATTGCTCTGAAAGAGCAAAGCAGTCTACGTTGTTAGATATACCATATTTTAAATACCTAGTACAGAAAGGGAATTATATTTTGTGAAAAATGTCTTAAACTAGCTAAAAAGAAAAAAAAATGTTGGACTCTTCAAAGCACAATTTTATAATGTAACTTTTAGAACATTATTATAAAACTGCTTATAAAAATAGGAAATTTGCAAAAAAAAAAAAGGGAATTGACAGACGAAGCAAGAAGAAAAAAAACAGGTTCAACAGACAGCTGGTAGAGAACACCTGTCTTCTTGGCATAGTGGGTATCTGCTGTCCCAAGATGCCTCTCCAGCCCAGGAAAGGTCTGGGCTTACAGAAAGGCCTACGGGTAAATGGTGGTGTCTGGCGCCTGTTGAGACGCAGGATTACAAGGGACCCTACAGCAAAATTTATGCCAGAGGGGTTGTATATCTGTCTCTGCTGGCTTTTAGCTTCATGCGCGGATTTTTTTTTTCTATGTAGTAACTTATGAACTAACAGCAGAGAAAAAAAGGCTTTATAAAATAGTGTTCACAATAAAACACTGTGGCCGATTCAATATGACACTCAAGGGATCATTTTTTGCATCCTTTTAAAAAATGCAAAAACTAATATATATTAAAAAATCTGTTTCATAGCTTCTATACTTTCATTGAGATCTTAAATGAAGCAATTCAACCAAAAATCATTAGTTTTGATACAATGATGAATAATATATAAATAGTTATGTAGTATATACAATATTTCAAAATGTAATAAAACCAAGCATAAGTTATTAGGTTAATGTAGCTTTGGGAAAGAAAAAAAAAACTTTAAAGTGTAATAGTTTCAGTTTCTTTACCGCTCCAGTTTGCTCATCAAAAACAGGCACATTAAATAGACATAATATTCAATAATTCAAGAATACATGTAATGCAGCATTTATTGTACAGATTTTCTATTTAGAACATTCTTATTTTAGATATGCAAATTCTTAATCTAACATATGCATAAATATTATTTGATTACTGTGATGGGCATTTGGTATGCAGATCACTTAGTGAAAGAGTGTCAAAGTCTAGCCCTTGAGGGCTGGTATTCTGCAATGTCACAAGTCCACCACACATGAATCAAATGACTGAATTAACTTCTCATGCTCTCAAGTACTCTACATAATCCAGGTAATGTGATTGAGTTATGATGACACAGAGACGCATCTAAAGTTGTGGAACAGTGGCATCCAAGTTTGACATAGTGGAATGTGCTATAGTCCAAGAGAACATGGTAACAAGTTTATGTGTTTGATAGTCACTGGTAAAATGTTTTTACCTTAATAGTTGAACCATTTCATTGCAGTATTAGCAACTTATTAAATCATTTGTAGCTTCAAGAGGAAAGGGGGGGGTGGGAAACTGACATTACCTTATTGTTCATGAAGGCTTTGAGACACTGGACAATTTTATGTTGGTTTTTTTTGTCAATCTTCTCCAGCCTGTGGACATGACACAATAAAGATGAGGATATATAGCCCACTACAGAAATAACGAACTGAATATAAACTTACTGTTTCTTGAAAAGCAACCTCTCCAAAATGTCCAACAGCAGTCCAAGGCCCTCATGCCCAAAGCTCTGCACCCAACTGGAAAAGAATACAATAAATCAATACCACAGCAGCTTGAGACTGACATCTGACAAGAGCAATTTCATACTCATCAACCACTGTGCAAAGTTTTTAGACACAAAAACAAGCAGAAATCCAAACTCTGTGCTGAGAAGAAAGGCAGCAGTTATAAATGTTGCAGTTCTTGCCTGAGAAAAAAAAAGGCTCCACTAAATCAGTTCAGACAGGGGGAAACAACAAAGCAAAGGCACACTGAAGGAGTCCAGAACTCTATGATGCAACAAAAATATTTTTCCATGAAATAAAAATAGCCTTAACAATATTTTAAAACTAATAATCATAGAATTTTTCTTTAGAGTGCAAAATTAATTTTGCACAAAAGTGACTTTACAAAAACTGCAATTTTTCCAAAACTGATAAAAGATTTGATAGAAACTGGTGATCAAGGCTGCCCAGAGGTAAAACATCATTAAAAAAAATCCACTGACCACATTCCCTTAAATGGGTTAATATCCAAGTCCAAACATCAGCTTGACAGGCAAATATTAGCTAGATAATTAGTTCAGCTGCCTGCTTAGGGAGCCAGATTAATTTTTATTTTGAAACAGCCAATTGGTATTTCTTGCAGGCAAGGTGAAAGAGCAGCGACCTTCTCTCAGACAGCTGACCAGTGATATACAGTAAGGGTAAATCCTGTCCAACTTTATATGTTCAGTGTGGCTAGGGCAAACACAAGTCACACCAGCACTTTGACTGCCACCTCATTTAAAGAATTTAAACCGTAAAAGCATGATGGAAAACTTCAGCAGCAACTTTACCAGTTACTGTACCTTTTTAAAACATTCATACAAGTAACCGGCCAATACCTAGTTAATGGTGATCCTAATAGTGATAATAATATGCAGTGAAAGCAGTTTTGGGCAAAGGGACGATTTCAATTCTTATAGAAGGTATCCTTTGACAATTGTCAGACAAGTCTCTCCCTCAAAAAAAAGATGTATCAAATTACCTGTATGAAGCCTGACTTTGTGTGCTGCACATTGTTTGAACTTATGGACACATCTTAGAGAAAATGGGCCTTAGGGAGTTTTAGTGAGCAATACCTTTTATTAAAGAGTAATACTGAAAGAATAGAACTAACATCTAATACAGATATATTTTCTTGCTGAAGGCTATTTCTGTCAGAGACAAAGTGTATCTAAGAATAAACACTGAAGTAAATAAAGGCAATAAAACTAAATCTAAGGTTGGTTTATTTTCTCTTCAGTATATATCTGACCTTAACTCTTAAGGATTTTTTTTTTTTAAGCTAGGCATGTACTGAACCATTTTGATAAACAGTCCTTTCAAATCCTATGAACCACTGATTTGATTTAGTCTCCAACATTCAAATCATACTGATTTTTTTTTAAGAATTTTATTTAATTTCCAAAATAATGGTAAATTACACAGACAAAAGCAGCAAAAACTTTCCAGATTTTAGTATAATATTTATAATCAAAGATTTACATTCAGAGTGTGAAAATGGAAATAAATATAAAATTTTTAGTGCCTGCACCTCCCTCAAATAAACCTGGATATAAGCATTCACTCATGATCATTTAATTAACCAGCAGCATAGCATGCTTTCAAGCATCAAATCAACAAAATTCTCAAGGTGGAAAGATGGAAAAAGAAGCTGTAATCTGAATTGAATTTCTTGAGATGAGATAAAAGCTATGGTGTGCCCATGAGGTATATCTGTCTGTTTTTTTGTTGCTGCATTGTTTCACCTATATTAATGGAAATATGATTTAAAAATTCTGAGCTTAAACAGATGATGAAACACTATTATTTAAAAATGTTTGTTGCAAAAGCAGGATTCCAGTGGGAAACTTTATCTAATAGCTTAGGTGTGCTGAGGACATAAATTGTATACGAATTCTTTAATCGTCCTTTAAGAATTTGAGGTGATTTATGAGTCAGAGTTCTGAATAAAGTAAATTGTATTTCTTCTTTAGAAAAACAAGACAAGAAGGAAACTAGATTTGAGCAACTTTGAGATATTTTTGAGTGAGGGTGAATGTGTTACACGGTCAGAACAAAAAAGGAGGGAAGAGGTAGACAAAACCTGTCACAGCCTTGATGAAGATAGTGAAAGCTGCTGCCAAGGAATCTGAGGAATGAGGCTTTCATGTTAAAGAAGAAAGAAAAAAAAAATCAATTCAGCTTTCACTCTTGAATGTGCCATGGCCCAGGCCATTCTGGTTATAGAGTACACAGGTCTTGACAACAACTTCATTGAAATGCATAGTTCAGGGGCAATTGCATGTTAGCTTTTCATCATCAGTAGGTGAGGCATAGAGCAAAAGAAAATAATCCGATGATCTATGGAAGGAATTATTGCTGCGGAAACCAACAAGCCTACATCATCAGGATCTGTTGCTATAAATTTTAAATTTGCCTTGAAACATATTAGAGAAAAGTGGAAGGGATCGAGATGACAAATTGGCTTTCAAAAGCTTTTTGAAGTTTTAAGCCGTTAGACATTTTGAAGATCTTGGAGGTCAGAAACCGGCAATGTAATAGCTTTCTGCCATGTCCTGAGAAAAGATTTCAGTAGCAAGAACAATTGTGCAGAGTCCATTTATAAAAGGAGGGTGTCTCTTCTTTCTCGATAGAAGGTCAAAGAGAGCTGGGACAAGACAAAGCAGGTTTTCAGAACCTGCAAACTGTGCAATTTTATTTCATGTGTAAGAGGAGTTAAAAAAATAATAATAATAATCACACGACAGAATTTTCCAGATCTTTTTTGAACACTACATGTGCAGTGGAACTCAAAAGTGGCAAACTGTTCAAATTGGCAAGTTGTTGATAAAATTTCAATTCAGATTTTTTTTAGATTTTAATGTTATATACATAATGTACAATTACATTGGGAAAAAAGGAGACCTGTGAAAAAATGCCAAAAATAGCAAAGCTGCATATAACGTGGTTACATAAATGTCTTAAGATAACTGTGCTCTTTGCTCCTTTTTCTTCAATTTCAGTATTTCGTCTTCTTGGATACAGGCCTTAACCTGAAAGAAAGTTCAGCTGCCCTAGTGGGTCACAGCTTGCAGAGAAGTTGTAAAGGATCTTCTTATTAAACAAATGTATCAGCCAGGAGATGGGTACAAAGGAATACATAGCGTTACCTGTGTATCATGGAAGTGAAAACAGTCATCCATAACTAGAGGAAATATGTAAAGTTTCAAAGTTTAATAACAGTGAGAAATTTGGATTTGAAAGCCACTACATCCATTATTAGTACTCGAAAACACCCCCCAAAGGCTAGTTTCTTACATGATTTAGCCGTTCCTCTGGTTCAAAAGACCTCCAAAAAAAACACCAATTAATTTTTTTTAGCAGATGCTGAGACGATACTTCAGTCATTTGAATCAGCAGAGTTGGGTTGCAAATACATTGAGATCCTAAAAAAGATCTGGAGTTGGTGTACATTATACTAAAGTTCACAATAGTTTATACACATTTCATTTGGCAAATGCCAGTGTAGCAGATATGAAACTGTGCAAGTAGATTATCTATTAGACAGCTCAGAAAAAAATCCATCAACAGTCATTACAATCTATCCAATATGGTTTTGCTAGCTATTTCCAACTAAGGACATCGACCAAACACAAACGACAGCCAAACAGAGTCTTACAGAATTATTCACAGGTGACCAATTTAGGGATAAAACACAACTAAATCTGTGTGATATCTTCTTGCCTGTTAATCCTTGAGCAATTAGGTGTTTTTTTTATTTGTCATACAACCTGTCTAAACAACTAAAGTATTTTATATTCAGTTTGCTAATCTAACATACTCTGCCAGCCCTTGGGTTTCATTAGTTCCTAGCATCTGGCAGCCCTCCCACATCCCCAATGAGAAAACTTCAATTACATTCTCTCCCTGAAAGTCCTCGGTCTGGAGCCATATTGAGCACAGCTCATCACAGTGCCGTGAAAATACATTGCTGATTTACATTGAGTTGTTCACACAGCCACTTAGCAGAACAAAGAGGAGACACAGAATTTATATGATCTCATTCCAAATCGAGGATTGCTGTAGGTGCTTTAACATCAAGATAATTTTACAAGTAAACCTTCCTTAAGAGGTCTGATTTAGAACAGTGTTGTTCATAGCTGAATTACAAAAAAATCTAATTCCTGTCCAAAGTCTTTCCCTTCATTCTTAGTCCAAACACAATGCTTTGCATGTTCAGTGCGAGGATGTGGGCTAGCCCACTTCTTTATTTAGTGTGTAGGAAAGAAAAAAAAAAAAAAGAGTACAGCTATTGAGTGAGTAAAAAATTATTGTTTTGGAAAAATTGGAAACAAAGGGAAAAAAATTGCACTTACAGTAACTTCACAAATGGTACAATAATTTCTTGTGACATCCAGCTTCAGGGTTTCTAATGTATCCCCTTATGCGAGCATTTTGTATAATTATACAAGCATGAAAAAGGTAAAAGCTGTATTTATTTCTCAATTAAATTTATGTTAATATAATAACCACTATGATTAGCTTGAATAAATTTAATGTATTATATGATTTGTTTTTATTTTTTTTTTCAACAAACAGAAAATTGAGAAAATAGCATATTTTTATGTTGCAACTATTTTGATTTTGCAACATATATTATAATATTTGGCTCAATTAATTTTATAAGACCAAAAGATCAGCATTGGATGTTTGGATCATTTTGGAGGTTTTCTGGCTCCGTCATCCTGGTAGAAATGACCAGGAGGACGGAGCTCATATGTTCCTTCTGGCCTGGTAACATTATGGTATCTGTCGCCAAGGAGAGGGATGTCTGGGTTTTCCCTTGGACCTCCTAATCTTTTAATCACCATAAAGATTGTAAGCACTACCTGAGATACTGAAATGTTTTAATTTCCTACCTACATAATAATCAGAAAAACTAATAATTTTCACTCAAATATCAGGTTGTTTGGTAAAGCACATAATATTGGGAAAAATTAAGGCTGTCATCTCAAAGAGTTGACAAGCTTTCCTGAGAAGCAAATAGTCTTGAACTGAAAGAAAAGCCTTATCTGTTTAACTTTATTGTTAAGGTGCGTCAGCTAGAATCCCTGGAGAATTCTAAGAGTCTGAAGAAGTCAGCGAAAGTTTTGCACTCCACCAAACAGAAATACACTAACTTTTAATATACAGTTTCAAGGACAGCATAGGTCTTTAAAGTGAGATAAAGCAGGTTAAAGCAATGTTAAAAATCTAAAACAAAAGATGAAATATTTCCACAGAATATGTAACAAATGTTGAAATGAAAAGTTCTTTTGAAAAATACCTTCTGCATAGGAAGCATGACTCATTACTTGTAGTTCATGGCAGTGTGAGGGAGAAACGGCATCCTAGGTTTTGTTTCTTGGTATGATGTAAGTAAGAAACAAGAGTGTTTACCTTTGTGGAAGCTAAAGTAAAAATAAATGACTGTGGAGCTTTAAACATGAAGGTCAGTTATAATACAGTATCAAAAACCAATTTCCACTTTTTTGTCAGATCCATTTATCAAGTCCATTTTATACAATTACATTGTGTGGCCTTGCTGAACCTATAAGGTAAAGCTGTGGCCTCTTTTTATGAAAAGGGACAGAGAACTGAAGATGCTGAGGTAACGCATAAGAGAGTCAGACAAGTGCCAGAATTATGAAATTAACTTTAGGATGGTCTGCTCTACCAGAGAGCTCCAGATGGGAAAATATATCCTCCTGCCTCCTCTTGCAGGCTACACACACTGCACTAAGGAAATGCTTGGGAGCTGTTTGCATCATTGCCAAGAAAGTGACACTGATCAGCATCCAAAAACTGTGGCAGACAAAAAGGTTTTACTTCCAAATCAATCCAGCAACTCAGGACTTTAATGGTGCTATTAGAAGGCGAGAGGTTGATGCCGTTTCTAGCCAAGCCAGATTTATGATCTAGTCCATACTTTTGTCATTAGGCTTGAGTCTGACAGTCTGATCAATGGTCCCTTCATCAAACACCAGAGCTTACTGACCACATTTCTCCTGACAGTCACTTTTACTGAAACTACTGCAACATAAAAAAGAAAGAAGACATTTAGAAATATCTATTCACTAAACTGAAAGACTCTAAACAAAGACTGGAAAGGCTTTAAAATAACTTAAAAAAACAACAACAACCTAACAGCATGTTGCTGTGTTAGTGTTACTTGACACAATTATAGCTTGGTATTTTTATTTGTTGATTTTACTAAAGAATATTGTTTGAGTTAAGCAGCATGCTCTGTACACATGGCTTCATATTAAGTAGACATAGTTGAGCCCAGCATTATTCATGACAACTTCAGATTTAGATTTAACGTAATCTAGTAGTTTTACCAACATGTTTCTCCTGATAGGAAGTAATATTAATGTTTTGGATTGGCCCAGTCAGCGTGCCAACTTGTATCCAGCACAAAATCTGCAGAGGGACCCAAAGACTGAAGTGATGGCAGGCTCAGCCTCAAGGACTTGGAGATCATCTCAAAAGATAAATTGTTTAAAAGCCACTGGAAACAAGCAATAAGCCTGTCAGTAATGATAAGTGTTTATTTGCTGAAATGCCAATAAAGGCTCTTCGCCTTAATTATTGAAAATAGTGTAAAATATTTTTGACATTTTGTTAAAATGTAAATGAAAACTAAGAAAGATTGTATTTTATTATAAAGGTTTTACATTTTGTAATCTCCCAGGTCTCTAAACTAAATTGGGCCTAAATGTTTCAGTTTGCCACGACCATAGGAACAAGTTTGGAACAATCTGAAGGTTAACCTGCAAACTAAAAAACAACATTGTTGGAAACATTTCAGAAATTGGTGCAATTTCATTATGTAATTTGACTTTTTTAACACTGGATATATTTTTAAACCGTTAAACTAAACTGTTAACTATTTAGTTTATCTAAATCATTCATGTGCAAACCCAGGATGGCCAAACTAAATATGTGAAAGTAACTTTACACAAGCAGTCAGCTCCTTTGAATGCTACTTCACTTTTGATTAAGGAAAATGAGACATTTTGCGTCAAAGAATAGGACCTTTTAATGCCTAATATGCCGCATTAGAAAGCAGGCCCTTTTATTATAGCCGCTTGAACAAAGAGAGAGAAAAAAAAAAACAGCTCCTATACATTAAACTAAGATAAGTTTTTAAGTAATACAGTTCAACTACGCATGTCATAATTAAGAATATGATTGCAATGTTAAAAGTTAATGTGAAATGCCAGAAAGGAAAGAGGAAAGATCCACGAGCCTCGATTACAGCAAAAAGCATAGTGACCAACTCTCTCATTAACACAGTTCAGGTCCTTTATACAAGTTTATTAAGATCTGTTGGAACTGAAAGACCTTAAAGCAGTTCAAAGAGTTCCATTTTAAACATTTGAATAAATTTAAACAAAAGTACTAAAATATAAAGGCAAAATCTAAATTAAAGCACATTTTAAAATATATAATTACAAAACAGGCAACATACTAGACTAAAGAGGAAACTTTAGTAACCATCATTAGACCTTAATATCTTATCTGTACCTCACAGGGTTGCTTGTCAGGGACACTCGCAATGAGTCTAGACAGGCAAACAGACGTTCGTCCATCACCCCTGACTTCAGCTCACTGAGGAATTCCTGCGGAGATATCTGATGGCTTTTCTTCAGGCTACCCTGAGAAATTGAAGTAAGAAAAAGAAAAAAAATCCCTTATATGTCTACTCAAATTTCAAGTACAACACAATAAAACCAATTATGACATTAATTGGTCCTTGTATGGGTATGGCCAGCCAGTGGGCAGACCTGGTGGGTAAGAATTTGGCACCACAGTTCAACCCCTGATATTAGAGTGAGATCCTTTACCACCCAATGGCAACAGCAGTATCCACAAAACGTATGGTACATGGAACAGACGGGGGAACACGAGTGGGACATGTTCTGCACATTTCTCATATCCTTTATCTCCTGCACTTTTTTTCAGCCGTTACAACAGTTTGATTAGTCGTTAAAATGTGGTAGTGTGTTTAAGTGTCTTTAAATGCACAGTGAGTGTAACAACACCAGTGTGGCTCAACGAGTGGAGACATGCTTTAGAATAGTTCACGGTGTGCAGACCAGCCAGACCCAGAAACAGGTTAAAATCTTTGCAGTTTATTTCCAAACAAACCAAACAACGTGAGGAATGCTGTTGGATGCAGATAATGTTAGCTAAATGATGACTGGTTAATTTGCTGATATTTCACAGTAAGCTATTTAGCAAGAACACTACTCTTGTTGTGCTATGTTCAGAGATTGGTATGAACTAGCTACATTTACTCAGTAAAATGTTCTTTAATATTATTACTATGAACCATTGTCAATCTTGAATAAATTTCTGAGTACTCTATCCAATACAAGAAATTTCAACAAAGAAAGAACAAACATATTTTAATCAAAAATGCGTGAGACACAGGCACACGCTTTGTTGTTCTAATGTTATTGTCTGTCTGCTCAGCATGTTGTGCCATTTGGAGATCAATAATTTGCATGTTACCAAACAGACCATGGCTGAAATATTCAGTAAAAAAAGAATGCAGCATTCTGTTTTTTTCTTACAGTTCCTTTTTCACACATCATTGTCTGATTTTGAATTTAAAGATATAGAATTCAAAGATTGCAAATAGGGGTGCATCGATTGCAGTTTTCTTACCAATTGCCAATTACCATTCTTTAAAAAGCCTGACCCGCTGATTTTTATTTTAGCCTGTCGTGGAAAAAAAAAAAACTATTTCCAAGCACTGTTCAGGTAAAATCACTCAATCAGGTTTATTCATATATTGTGCACAATATAAAGAGCTCGTAGGACAATCATTAATGAAGCAGGTCTGGATGCAAAGCTCGCCAAACTCCCAAGCTCTGCCAGGCAGAGACTACACATGAGTTTTATGCCAAGGATAAAGAATTCAAAACATCAGGGTGAGACAGTCTGGTTCTGATGCAGCTGTAGAAAACAACTTCCAACCTTCTACATGTAACCCAAATAGTTCTTTTGGTGAGAGTTCACAAGCATTTCATATAATATGACTAGCAGATGTGACCTTATTGTAATTTTTCCATCACAAGCCGATGCCACTTCTTTTGTTTGTTTTTTTTTAGTGAAATTTTACTATATATAGCAAGAAAGTTGCTGAGTTGGCAACAGTGGAGTGACTCTTGTTAACTGCAAACATGCAGAAATGACCTGGCGGGCCGGTCTCTCGTCAGAGAGCAGAAGACAGTCACTGATTTTAGACCTTTACTGAGGGAGATAAGATCGGAGGATAAGATCGGCTCTAAAACATAAATCGGTGCACCCACAATTGGAAATATTAGTTTCTTAGATATCTGCAACATTATGAGCTAATGTTTATGAAAATCCTGAATAATTACAGTAGTCAGGATTTTCTTGTTGGCTCATGGAGATGTTACTGTTTAGGTAATTTGCCTATTGTTTATTTCGTATTTCATTTGAAAGGTTACACAAAGTTTTTTTATATATATTTTTGCTAAATAAAAAGCCAGTTTACTGCCTCCCACTTAAAAAAATAAATAAATAAATAAGTCATAGCAGGCCCCTAGAAATATTCCTCTAGAGCCGGATGTGGCATAATTCATT